>PRKT01000991.1:106170-139645 GCA_003671525.1 Saccostrea glomerata
TATATATATATATATATATATATATATATATATATATATATATATATATATATATATATATATATATATATATATATATATATATATATATATATATATATATATATATATATATATATATATATATATATATAAGATTCCGTAGGTCGAGAGTTCAACCCCGGGCTGGGGCGAAAGTGAGTATCCTTATAAAAGCGAATTTCTCTGTGCTTTCTATATATATATATATATATATATATATATATATATATATATATATATATATATATATATATATATATATATATATATTTGCTTTAACAAATGGCATTGTGTCGTCCGCTGAGCTACAAAGAGAAGTTATGAGTAAATATAAAATGAAGAACTCTGTTTCATTTCACTTCAAAATACACAATAACAAGCTGGAAAATTTTTACTGACCCAAGATGATGCTGGAATATTGAAAAAGGAAGTTGCAATCAAAGCGACCTCAGGTGTTTTAAAAGGGGCAATAATCAACTAAAATATTTGACAAGAACGATAATCAATAGGTTTAAGTATTGTGACTTAGGTAAGGCAGTTATGCACTTCCTTCGATAAAAGCAGCTAATTCAGAGTGAATTATAGCTTTGAATAGTATGTAAACAGGACCTTGTGTGAAGAAGACGCTTTAAATGGGATAACTCTGCAAACCATAAAAGGATGCTTGCAGGAAGAGCTACAACCTATAAGAGAAGCTCTAACAGAATTAAAAGCAGTCTTTGCTTGTAAAGTCCGATCAAAAAACTATGAAATCCGTCAACTGCGCGCAGAGAACACCCGTATTCAAATGGAAATGTCATCACATGAATAGGGAAAAAAGTCTAGCAGATTTTACAACACAACTTAAATTTGAAATTAGATATTTACGACAAAAACTTAAATCATGTGAAGAAGCTAGTGACTCAAATGGAGAAATTTTAAGAGAATTAAAGATGATTCAAAGATCGCAGCAAAATAGACAAAGGCAGTCCAAACCAAGAACTGTTCATAAGCGGAATACACGACAAGAAAAACCAGAACATGACCATGCAAGTATAACAGGCATCTTTTTTTAGAGGCAGGAGGAGTGAGGAAGATGAAGACCGAGTTTACAGCCAGAATGATGGCAAGACTGATCAAGCCATGATCACAAATGCTGAGATTCACATGTCTGTAGAGTCACAGACATAACAAACAGATGAAGGGGATGATCTACGAGATTCTTCGCCTATTTTGAGCCGTACAAAGATCTGGACATTGTAGATGTTGCAAAAAGTAAAGTCAATGTAAGTACAACGGCAACCTTTGAAAGCGTCCTTACATATGAAGAAAAAGACGAAGAGTGGGTATAAAATGCAAATGGATATAAAATAAGGAACCAAAATCAACTTTTACAGGTTACACGTTCGTCCGCAGGAAACAACCTACAAAACGAATTATGTTAGCTAACATAAAGGCACGAGGAACAACGTTCGAGGAGGTCCAAAGAGTTATTCGTGAATGGTGTAAAGAAGTTGTAAAGAATGTTAAAGTGTCGGGCATATTTCTTCTAGCACATCATTCAGAAAGAAGATTTCTCGCATTTGTAATTCGTGCAAGCACTGATGAAGATGACTACAAAAAAAAAAACAGGACCCAGACTTCTGGCCAGAAGCTATTTCTTCCAGAGAATGGATAATCCGCAATGAGAGAAACACTGAACCTGACCCTGGAAACACAGACGATCCATAATGACAGTGTCACTTTTCATAATAATCTTCATGATTCTGTCTTGCTGGAATGTTCATGGCGTTTTTACCGGCCTATCAGAGCTTTCTTAATTAACAAAATTTGCAGATGTCATTTTTATATCGGAACATTGGTTACCGAAAAACTGTTTATCATGTTTACATACATCAATAGTAGATAATATTACAAGTTTTGCAACACCGGGAATATCTAAAAACAACATTAGTAGAGGAGGGACTGCATTTCTGACTCGAAATAACAATGACTTTTCTGTAAAAGATGCGAAGATAACGAACGAACGATAATAGGAATTGAAATTACTTACGAATCAAACCAACTGTTCATTATAGGATGCCTCCTTCCCTCTACAAACCATCATTACGAGGAATATAAACGTGTGCTGCAGGATGTATTTGATTTGTCTGATGAACTTAGTGAAACTGGTCCTGTAATTTTATGTAGTGATTTTAATACTGATATAAGAAATAAATCTTGCAGTCCAAAATCAAAGCTGCTCACGGAAAATACGCTAGACAGAAAATTTTTCAGTATATTTTCGACTGTAACCAAATTGAACATACATTTTAAACAAAGGATTAAAAATTATGTCATTTTTAGATTATATTTTTGTTCCTGAATGTCTTTCTCATGAAATGAAATATAAAGAAATATATGTAGACTTTGCCTATAAAGTTTCTGGCCACTTTCCCCTGATTTGTGAAATTGACATAGCTAGTGTTTTCGCCAAGTTACCTCCAGACTGTTTAAGAAACATTGTAAAATGGAAATTGGCTGACACCATCAAACTGGAAGCGTTCAATTATTCGTTTGCTTACCTTTTAAACCCAGTAAATACAAGTGCCCTTCATAAGGATAACATTGATACTTTCCTTATCCATATCACTGATTCGCTTTTAGCATCTTCTGATCAACATTAACCACATGGAAAATTCAATCAGTATCTAAAGCCATACTAGAAAAAATCTGAGCTTAACAACGCCCATTATGAAATGAGATTCTCTAGAAGGACTTGAAAATCAATGGAATCTCTTTGAAATAAATGAATATTATGAAAACTATAAAAAGTCAAAACGTAAATTCAGAAAACTGCACAAAAATACTGTCACCATTCAATATTTGACGAAATTGACAAAGCCGCTGAAATTGACATAGATACATTTTATAGGACAGCATGGAAAAAAAAAACAATCAGGTTTATCTTTTCCATCCAAACTAAGTTATAAAGGAAAAACTGCCGAGAACATTAATGGTTCGTAAGTTATGGCAAGAATATTATTCTGACCTTGCCAACGAGGAGTACCATCCAGACAAATTAGATGATTTTTTTAAACACTTTATGGGTGAAACTGTGCAGAATATTGATAATGATCTAAAGAACAGCGATGACCTATCCGCGGACGGGGTCGTTATATCCTTTGAAAAAGTCAAATACCAAATTGTTCAGCTCACCAAAGGGTAAGCTCCGGGACCAGATTGTCTTTTTAACGAACAGCTTATATATAGTGGTCATTTTGTAGCAGAACAATTGTGCTTACTTTTTAATGCTATAATTAAAGAAAAATACGTCCCTGAAATGTTTAAAGTAGTGAAAATTATATATCTAACTATAAAGGGTTTAGAAATGACTTCGGTGCAATTCCAGCTTGTTATGTTCTAAAAGAAGTTATTAGCTACTATGTAGAAACATGTTCTCCAGTTTTCTGTGCATTTTTAGATAATGAAAAACCCTCTGACAGAATCTGGCATAATGGTTTATTATTAAAGCTGTATATTCTTTGATAGGGCTTCAGATTTTGGCATATTTTAATGTGCTAGTATATTGACAGATAGTGTTTTGTGTCATTTTGTGGTGTAAACTCCAGGTTGTTTAAAACCCCACAAGGTGTAAGACAAGGAAGAAGAGTACTTAGTGCCTGCATGTTTCTTGTATATATTGATTATTTACTACATTAGATATGCAAAAATGGCAATGGCCTTTTACTGGCAGATGTACACATTCTAGGTATTCTATTAGCAGATGATACTGCTCTAATAAGCAATTCACCACAATCATTACAGTGTTTACTCAACCTTGTAGAAAACTATGCATTTACCTGTAGACTCCATTATAATCCAAGTAAAGGTGTTTTTATTGTGTTTAGGAAAACCAAAAAATGTTCCATATCTTGTAGCGTTACGCTTTTTGGTAGTGAAATACCTCAGTCTGAAAGTACAGTGTATGCTGGTTGTCTTCTCCTGGCAAATATGAAAAGTGAAAAATTTACATAACGAATGTGTCAAAAATGCACTCTTTATATTTTATCGGTGTTAATAATTCTGATATTTATCCTTTTTTATTAAATACCTAATGTATATCACTCAATTTTACTGTTAAATTCAAGCATCACGGGACGTCGTGATCCGACTTTCCGGATCACCACACTGTGGTTTTATGAATCCATATCACCACTCTTTGAAACTGATGACGTAGTACGTGGAAATATGACGTTATTTTTCTTGCGCGTTAAAAAGTCCTATGTTTTAATGCTTGTTTATCGGATTAATATTATACCATTGATCTCCAAAGGATTATTTTAATATATTTAGCCAGTTACAAGGGGATATATAATTAATTAATCATTATAACAGTAACTTGATCCGAAGAACCGTATCACGTCTCGTTGACAGGCGCGGATCATCAGATAAAACTCGATGCTTCGCGTCTCGTTAGATCCATTGATCCGCGCCTTCGGATCAAGTTTCTGTTATAATAATATATATGTATCTGCAAAAATATGAGAACGGGTCGTACTACCGTCCGCCCTTTATTTTTGCGTTTTTGCCACTAACAAACACACAACTTGAATATGTACAAAGACACTTCGCTCGGATTATCCAAGGATTCTCAAAGTTTTCTTCGTGACTTTCAAGCATCTCTAATATTGGACTGTGAACTATACAGAGATATATTGTTCAATGTCGCCTACTTTTCCTAGGTAGACTCCAAAGGTCAGGAAAAAAACCTCTGTACATTACCAGATCTGTAAGTTTATTTCTGATATTCATGTATCTGAAAAAAAATTTGTAACCAAAGACATGTTACAAACTGCTAGAAAATACAAGCTCTTAGATGTGTTTGAAAACAATTGTAGCATTATATACAGTAAAAAAGGAGTTTTCAAAAATGATTATCGAAACAATATGGTCAGCAGAGGAAAAGAAATGGCGTACTGCTCTGTCTGTAGATCCTGACATGTCTTTTACCAGTAAAATACATACTACGTTGAACCCAAATAAATTGTTGTAGAGTGCTAGGGAAGATCCCTAAAAAAATTATTAAACATTTTTTTTTAATTCAGGTTGCATCGATGAAAGTTGTTTGTTAATTTTGTCAATTTTGTAAAAGGGGAACAAGTAATTATAATATGCACTTGATGTTAAGTTGTTTTACGCTATTAGACGACAGAGAAAATATGTTTGAGGACATTTAAGAAATACTTGATGTAAATGAGTATGCTTTGTTTGAGGATCAAGATCCCAAACTACAGTTTTTATCTTTAATGGGGGTGTGTTCAAGGCACAAGTTTTGAAAACACACTTTTACAAAATGGAAAACAGGAAAAAATTGACGACATAATCGAGCAAAATGACACACATAATATAAAAGAATCTTTACTTAGACATGTAAGGTCTTCAAAATTTCATATCAAAATGTTATAAATTGGTATCAATTTTGAGTGATTTTTCGGGACATATAATCAAAACAACAAAATCTTCGACGTCAGAGGCATTATAAAAAATATTTGATCGAGCTTTCATTTTTGCAACATTTTCCCAAAAGTATCTGTACAGTTTGAGTTACCTTATCTTCTCAACCCAAACACCATTTCTTGTCAAGCTTAAAATATATTTAACAAGTAATTAATATTCCATTTTTTTATGTTTTAAAACCACAAACTGCTGGTATGTATGAGATATAGTGTGATGTTGGTGACTCTCAATCACGTTCTTTACAGTCCGGATAAAGTTTTCGTCGATAATCTTCCTCCCATCATCCCGTGTAGCCTTTTTTCCAGATGTCTGACGATCTAAAATTTCATTTTGCTATTCGTTGACGAATGTCTCGAATACCCTAGTTTACTACAGGTTTTATTATGCATATTTTGGGTCATTAATGGCGTCATCTCTGAGCAGCATGTCTTAGGTATTTAAATGGACAAACCATTATTTACATAACTGTACTCGATATCACGTGTTTTAGCCAGGGAATCCACTTTATAAAATTGTATGTATACAAAGGAATTAATACAGACGCAAATCGCTTTCCAGAATGACTTTGAGAAACCTAAACTTCAACCGTTGATTACCAAATGAATTGTATGTCATTGTGAGCTTGAAAAAATAGAATTTAAAGAATGCTTTTCATTTGAAAAAGGATGGGGAAATACAATTTGTGCCTTTCTGATCGCTATAAGATTTTCTTATTTTCATGCCTAGAATTCCTGTAGTATTCGTAGTAACCCATAATGCAATTATCGTTAATAATTTACCATATCTCGCTGTAGTCTCGCCAACTCACTCCAGAGCCACTGTCAGAGCTAATCTGAACTCATCGGGTTTTATAATTCACAGAACACCGAAAATGAAAGGTTCCTTACACATAAGTAGGGGTGAAATACAGAATGATGCTTCAAATCAAGCTTGAAAAGCAGGCAAATACTTTTACTGGGGTTCTTTCGCATGAGAAGATAGTATACTGTCATAGACGGACCTTTTAAAATGATTTTAATTTTTATGCATAATAATGTAAGTTTTCAATCAAAAATATAATCAATAAGTTATGAAATAGATATTTTTTAAAGAAAATTCTTTTTAAAAAATTACAAAAAGCAAAAACGGAAAAAAAATTGAACGGCAACTTTTGATGGACGCAGTTGTATGATATTGAATAAATATGTTCATATCAATTAATTTAAATGAATTATATATAATTGTCCTAATTTCTTCCTCAGAAACTGTCATAAAAAAGTGAAAACAGAACTACTCTAAATATTTGTAATTTAATGAACAGAATATTTTTTTTTATTTCAAAAAATGAAAAGTAAGCGTTCATTTCCTTTTATCCCACCCTTTTTGATGACAGTCATATATTTTTAATTTTAGGGGGTCAGTTTCATAATATGATGTCAACGATTTTTGTGTTCTTAAGAAGTTTTTTCTGGCCTTTACTCACTCCTCTACTTTGTGTATATTTGTTTTGGGTCGTTTACTTAAATAATTGGCATTTTTTCTCTTTCAATACTGCTGTTGTTTTCTTTAATCCATCAAAAACTGGCGCAGGTGACTTGGCTTCGGACACGTTACCACAGCCAGAGAACACACTTAATAATGAGAGTACACTAGTAAATTATTAAATTATATATAAATACACGTAGTTCTGTAGAAATCATTTTCTTGCAGATTATCTTTTATTTTGGTTGAAATCTGTAAACTGTTACTGTGGAGATGAAGCCCCTGTTATCCTTGTTGCTACTCACGCAGATGGAAAGTCGGAACAGGTATGTTCATAGTCGTTTCTTAGTCACAGTTTTCAATTATTCCTGATTTTTTTATCATGTGTAAAATTATTTTTACATGTAATTTACGAATAATACAAAAGTTCATATTTGAAATCAAATTTTCAAGGAAAAAAATGAATATTACCAAGAACTTATCGAGACGTTTCCTGGGTCTTCGACGATTAAAACACACTTGTCCAGCGATAGATATTTTTCATTAAGTCTCAAAAAGCACAATGGAGCATGCATTGAAAGTTTAGATGAATTAGAAAAAAGGATCGTGGAAGTAGTAAAATCACAAAAACATTGGGGAGAAGAGATACCTCTGGATTGGACTACATTTGAAAAATTCATTTCAGACAAAAAAGAAACAAAACTTCAGGAACTTGACAAATTAAAGGAATCATTTGACGAATTGCTTCTTTTAAGCAGACAGGAATTCAAAGACTTATTACGCTTTTATCATGATATTGGTGTGATTCTATATTTTTCATTCAAAAAACCAAGGATGAATGATGACCAAATATTACAAATAGGGTCTGACATTGTTAACTGTCATGACAATCAACCTCATTTTGGCCGTGAAATAGTTATCCTTGATATTCAGTGGTTTGTCAATTCATTTAAATATGTGATGACGGATTCAAAACAAGCCAGTTTCAACAAAGTAATAGATGCAGCGCCCACTAGAGAGGCACTAGATACATTTACCACTACAGGAGAGATCTCAGGCACCTTCCTTAAAGCAATCTGGACAGTTACGAAAAACCAAACAGCAATAGAATACAAGGATGATATGATGAAATACATGGAACAATTGGGTCTCATGGCGATAGAAGAAAAGTCAGATATATGTTTTATTCCAAGCATGAATAGAATGAAAGTTCCAGAGCACGTAAAATCAAAGATTCACACACATCCCAACAAATCACCGACTCTGTACATCAGATTCCCTGTTCTGCCTGTCTTTCTCTTCTACAGACTGATTGTGCTTTGTCTGAAGCGAGGGTGGAAACCATTGAGCGACGGAAGAAAATGTATTTATATTGACACTGCTATGTTTTATTTTGAAGAACACGTACTAGTTTTAGGTGTGAGTAAGAGTTATATACAGTTAATATTGTATAATGACGATCAGAAACAAGAGGAATCAATACAGATGGCCTTTAGTAAAGTAAAAAGAGAAGTTATAAAGATGCTGTCTTCTCTAACAAAAACATTCATCAGTGACCTTCATTATCAAGTTGGATATAGCTGCAAACCTACAGAATTTGGTAAAGAGCTAGGCAACAGTTTTTTAAAAGAGACGGATTTGCTTGATTACCATGGGAAAAAATGCCCCCTCCATGCACTTGCAGAAGACCATGGTGTTGGAGCCTTAATTTTATTCCTGGTAAGAAGTTCTTTTTATTTTCATAGACAGTGGAAAAATATGCCCTTACGAATTCTTTTTCTATTTTCAAAAAAAAAATAGGTATAAGTACAAAGTTTGGACAAGCAAATGAATTGCTTTGTTAGAATGTGCACATTACGCAATTTTCCCCCCTCCCATTTTGTGTAAGCATTTTGCAAAAACAAGGACAATTTTACCGAAATATAAACACATTGGTCATTTGCAATTTTTGTTGTCTATAATCTACGGAGGGCATCACGACAAGAACAGAATAAAATTTCAATTCATTGCTAAAATGTAGGGAAAAACGCTTGCTATGAATCTTTAAATTTGTAACGATGAACACAACCCTACATCGGGAGAAATTTAATTAACTGTAAAATGTATGCAATAAATATTATGTACATACATAAGTATTTTTAAGCTTATACCAAAGTACTAAGCAACTGTCTTACTTATTGCAGGAGATCGGACGAATAGACGTAAGTTGTTTTAAACTTTTACACATTTTAAAGGGTTTTATTTTCAAAACTATACATTTGTCAACTATTCTGATAATTTTATGCGCCCGGATCGATAGATCCCGGGCGTATATTGTTTTTGTCATGTCTGTTTGTCTGTTTGTCTGTTTGTCTGTTTGTCTGTCTGTCTGTTGTCAAATTTAACCTTCGCCATAACTTTTGAAACATAAGAGATAGAGACTTTATATTTGGTATGCATACTCCACTAGAAAAGTCCTTTCAACCGACATCAAGGTCAATGATCTTGTGACCTTGACTGTGACCTATATGCTAAAAATATCTTTTTCCACTGTTTGTCAGAACTTTTGAACCATAAGAGATAGGGACTTCATATTTGGTATACTTACTCCACTAATAAAGTCCTTTCAAACGACGACAAGGTCAATGACCTTGTGACCTTGACTGACTGTGACTTATATGCTAAAAATAGCTTTTTCCACTGATTGTCATAACTTTTGAACCATAGGAGATAGGGACTTCATATTTGGTATACTTACTCCACTAATGAAGTACTCACAAACGACGACAAGGTCAATGATCTTGTGACCTTGACTGTGATCTATATGCTAAAAATAGCGGTTTTTACACTTTTTGCCATAACTTTTGAACCATAGGAGATAGGGACTTCATATTTGGTATGCATATTCCTACTAGTTCTTTCACATGACACCAAGGTCAATGACCTTGTGACCTTGACTGACCAATATGCTAAAAATAGATTTTTGAACTTTGTTGCCACCGGGCGCATAGTGTTTTACAAACATATCTTGTTTATTTATTTTTTTTCGTATTGTTATATCTGTCGTATTTTAACATAAGTTTATTTTATTGGATTGGAAACGCAGACATTTTTTTTAAAAAACATGCACTTGCGCCTTTATATATTAATAGACTAGTCAGTTTACATGTAATTGTTAAACCATTTTCAATAGGTGTTAGTTGTTGATGGGTGATGTTGGGGGGGGGGGTACAAAATGATTCAAATAATATAGAAAAGATCAAATCATTGCTACTATTCATTAATGAAAAGGGAATACCTGTTTCGCCCAAAGTATTGCTCTTTTTGCTTACTTGTTTCTATTTTAGTGCCGAAAGGTCAAAATTTATTATATAGCAGTACAAAAATTAATGATATTTAATGGCTTTTTGATATCATTCACAGCTGCTTCTTCAATAAAAATGGAACCCGTAAATTTACTTACCTCGTCATTGGTCATTTGCAAATTATTTTGTTAAAACAGATTCTGATGTCACACATAAGTACTTTGAAGTTGACATCAAGAAGATGCTTGAGTTTCTTATTGACAATATCTATGTGGTTTTTGGAGACCAGGTATTGCAACAATCTATTTTAATTCCCATGGGTACAAATTGCGCTTTGATATTAGCAGACTAATTTTTATATTCTTATGAAGCAGAATTTATGCAAAATCTTATGCGTGAAAAGATGAAAACACTTGCTGTGGCCTTCAACTCGACATTTAGATATATCGATGACGTATTGATAATTAACATTGGTAATTTCCATTCCTACGTCGATACATGTACGATATATCCTGGTGAGCTTGAGATAAAAGATACCACAGAGTCTGACACTTCTGTTTCATACGTGGATATTTTACTTGAAAAATACTATGATAGTTATCTAACAACCAAGCTATATGATTAACGTGTTGACTTTAACTTTTCTATCATCAACTTCCCTTACTTATGCAACAATGTGCATTCATCACCTGTATATTGAGTATATATATCTCAGTTGATTCGATACGCAAGACCGTGCTCTACGTGTGAACAATTTCTAAAACGAGGTAAATTATTGACAAGCAAGTTGATGAAACATGAATATTAGCAGCCTCGTTTAAAGTCATCATTTCGTAAGTTCTATGGTCGATACAATGACCTTGTCAGCAAATACAATTTATCATTGAATCAAATGCCGACTGACGATTTTCATACCAATCGTTGATCCATTATTTATACAATGAATTGACGACGGATTTTTCCGTTATTTCCTTATCATGACAAGGAGCACACGGTGGTGACCGGTCGGCAGGGTATGCTCACTCTTCCATGGCACCTGATCCCACCTCTGATGTTTCGGGGGTCCGTGTTTGCTCTGCTCTTATTTTGCATTGTTTTATGGACTTTCAGATTGAATACTGTTCGTTATCTCCATATCCTTCATCTACATATTTCTCATTTATTTCATCATAAATTTTTTTTCCTCATTTAAAAAAAGCAATCTAATTATTCAAAAGAATAATCAACAGGCATAGCCTATATTAGCCCTCTCCACAGGTACAAGGTTAAATAATGCACATATAGTTACTGTGTAACAGGTTCATATATCACCAATGAATTATATATAAGTGACACAAAATTAAATATAACTAAAGAGACTGTACAAAAAATACATAGGAGAAAAAAAAGAAAAAAAGAATTATACCGGTTTATATGGAAATGAGAGAAAAAAATCGAAAAATGAATATTACACAGCATTTTATAAGCATACAATGAATATGTACATGTATTTGATTTAGGCAAGAACTAGAATAAATATTTCATAGTTTCATTTAGTGGTAAGTTGCAAGGGAAGAAATATCAACGTTTGAAAACTTCACAAAAATACTCTACACACATAGGTCCCCACTTTAGATTGATTTATTTTTTCTTGCTTTAATTATACCTTTGTTTTAATTAATTATAGCTAAACAATGAGCATAAAATGGTAAGTGAAAATATACACACTTTTTACCTCTTTTTCACCACATTCTACTCAAGCTTATTTTAAATGTGCATTTAATTCTCTTCATCAGACAAATATTTATCATATGTTTATCTTATTAGGTCTTATGCTGTTTATTTTAATAAGAAGGAATAATTGATTAAAGTATAAATTGCTCATCGTGTAAATTATATAGAATATTTATAATTATCTCCCTATTTGACATCCCAATTTGCTATATATGTTTACAGTTGTAATTGAGGAACGTAACGATGAACAAGCCCCCTCCATCCGCTTTAATGTAATTAACTGTAAAAATATTTTATGTTATACTTGTAAGCTGATAAAGAGGTATTTAGATACTGTCTTTGTCATTGCAGGAGTATGGACGCTGTAAAGACGTAAGTTATTTAACACTTTAATATATTTTAACCTGTTTTTTTTCAATAGTATGCAATTATTTATTT
Organism: Saccostrea glomerata; assembly: GCA_003671525.1. Lineage (NCBI taxonomy): Eukaryota > Metazoa > Mollusca > Bivalvia > Ostreida > Ostreidae > Saccostrea > Saccostrea glomerata. Next base: position 118,566 of record PRKT01000991.1, read on the forward strand.
TGTATGTTTCTTTGGTTTTGTTTTATGTTTTATCTGATCTATCTAAAAACAAATAATTAATCTTTATTGATTTTTTTTATTTATTTTCATGAGAAATAATAACTGCTGAAAATAGCAAACACCATTTTTTTAAATTTAAATTTTAAAAGAAATATCCATTGACACTTTTAAAAATTCATAAATAATTTTCATTTTCTGTACCATTCTATGTAACCTTGATACAAGAGTTAGGCCACGTTGGAGGTGATAAAATTATAGAATGTATAATATTGGACTTTTTTATACCCCTGCTCCGAAGTAGAGGGGGATGGGGGTTAGTTACATACTTTTTAGTGATAGGGTAGGGGATCGGCTCCGCCTCGCCAGGTATGGAATTTACTAACCAGGTATCTGTCACTAAAAAAATCTATACTCAACAAAAAAAGAAACGCATATTCAGATTAAACATGATAATATAAGTTTTCAGTTTAATCCTTATTTTTTTAAAAGTGATTTTAGAGGGTTTTGATAAAAATTAAAAATATCATGTGTTGCGAGTAGAAAAGTGAAGTTTATGTCATGGTCGACGCATCCAAATTCTTGGGGCATACCGTCTAAACTAATCCAAATGTCCTTTGCGACGTCTTAGCGCTGATGAATTTCCAATTTACGTTTTTCGTGCACGAATACCAGCTCCTCAGTCTCTTGCGAACAATTGATGCACTTTTATGCTGATTTTTTCATCCAGCAATTGTAGCAGCAGTTCTAGAGCAAGTTCTGAATCGCGTGAGGTGCTGAAGGGGGGGGGGGCAGACGGTCCTGCCCGGGTGTGGTTAACTGCGGATGGCTAATTCTTGGTCTTCCGACGATAGTAAAACGGCTGCAAGGCCCATTGATGTATTCCAAATGCAGTTGCAACTTCCTGTTGCGTAGCTCCGATTAGTATCATCGTTAGCCTGGTTGTGTTCATCTTTATTTCGGCGTGGCATTTCAGCATCAACACTGCAATCTAATCTTAAATGTGGGTTTAATAGGAGTGTTGATAGTTTCTCTAAATCCAAAATATCAACGAAAATAGACGTCCGATTCAGAAGAAATCATGAAAAACACTACTGTCATAAACGCGTTTAATCAAGGGAGATAATTCAATACTTGGGTCTTAAAACCCCTTGTTGTCCTTTATATGGGTCACAGGTATCCAATGATATAAAAGATAGTTGTTCCATGTATATTTTAAAAATTTCTTTGACGAGTAAAGCAATATGCGTTTCTTTTTTCTTGAGTATATATAACGAATTTACACCTCCGATGAAGGACTTGTCTATTATCTGTGGTGTATGAATGTTATTCTTTGTTTTATGCATCATCATGCTTATACGAGGGTTGTCCCGAATCCCCGTAGACAGGGAAAACAGCTTAGTTTCTCTTTGCTTAATTATGTCGCCCAGAACTAAGTGGAGGATGACATATTGCGATGTTACACATGTTTTTTTTTTCTCCAAGCTGTTTTTCGGAGATGGCTGAGACAATATTCCTGAAACTTTCCTCAAAGGACGATCACTGGTTGTAGTTGTGTTGTGTGGTCGTTCAGTTTAAAAATGGCTACCGTTGCCATGGAAACCTGCAAAAAGACACGAATTTTGTCCACGAGTTTTCTCTGTGGTCCCTTGGACATTCGTCGTGAAATTTTATTGATGTAATGATTAGTATCTGTTATTGTGCTCATTGCATTTATGAATTGGAAATTATCAATAGTTTCTATGGAAACAGGTGGAAAGTGAAAATTCTTTTTAAATTTTGAATCAAAGTACTGAAAGTATTGAAAGAACTGATACGAGTTGATGGTTGTCCAAGCTTAGTTATAATGGGTATTGTTTTAGTGATGACAAAAATGAAAGTCTTGTCCAGTTCGGGGCGATATAAGCTATAGCTTTCAATAGCAGACTTTCCAAATTTTGTCCGTGCGCCGACAGGCCTTATCGGCCTTCATATAAATCATCCTAGTATTATTAATATGAAAGATATATATCTAAAAATTCCAAATTTTAAAGAATATTGAACATATTACATCTATGCAAAATTTGGTTAGTATTGGTTGTATGTTAAAAAAATTAGAATCACTGTCTACGCCTTTTTGGGACAAACATCGTACTGTGCCTATTATGACGTCACGTTATGTTAGTTACGTAATACAACAAACCGGGTATTGCTTTACAACTGACTGGGTATAAGTAATCCACCTCCATCACATGACAGCTTGTTATTCCTATTTATCCGTACATTTGACCGTAACTGAACTCGGCGTGCAGAATTATGATGAAAAATGAATATTCACATCATAAGGGGGGGGGGGGTATTACATGTACAAGTGAGTTTTGGTTTAAACGATTCTTTTTTTTCAAAATTTATTTTTAATTTTTGTTTGATATTTTTTGTACATTTAAACATTTTAAGTACAAAATCGTAATATAAATTTTATAACTTTCTTACAATATCTCGTCCATGTACTACTGTAAATGTATTATATTTAGTGTGTACGATATTTGGCGCAAATTGAATTATGAATTAGTTAGCGGAAATTTTATTTAGCGTACCTCATTAAAAACGTCTTTTTTGCATATGTTCAAGACATTTAGCAGTGTACTTGAATAAGCGGAACTTTCTTACCACCAAAAGCGCTAAAACACTGTCTAGTTTTTGTCACAGTCACTGTCATTGTCACAGTCTTGTATTGCCCTTTCTCGAAACCTAAAGATAAAATTTGTCGTGAGAATGGCATGCTGTTCCACTGTTATGCAGACGACAAACACACATACTTTGTCATCAAACCGAAACAAAACATGGCCAGACTTAAAATGACGACTAGAATCTTGTTTAGCTAATGTGAAAACCTAGCTGGATGTGCGCAAATCTACTAAAATTGAACCAGGATAAAAATGAGTTCATTATTTTTACACCAAAGAGTAAGCTTAAAATATCCTTTACACACCAAATTGATTTTGATGGTACTGTCATTTGTGAATCATATTGGGTGAAGAATTTGGGTGTGTTTTTCAACAAATCACTTACCATGGAGAATCAGATGAGCAGTGTCCAAATCCTGTTTTTAACACCTACGAAATATTAGTCGAATCCGTCCAACTAATAAAGTGACTTGCTTTTGATCAGAAGATAATTCATTATTCATTTTGTTTGTAAAAAGATACGAGGGTTGATCCAAAAGTCCAATGTCAAAACTTCGATAAATTTGCCGCTTATCGACATAAATCAACGAAATTATATATAATAAAAACTATATTCATTGCAAATCAGTCCTGAAATTGAAAATTAAAATGATTTATACTTTTCAAAATATTGAATTCTATACTAAGTGCAATCATGGTAGTCACCGCACCTATATATAATTCGCGTCATCATACCCTTGAACGCTTCCCCTTCGTTTCATTGAATGTATTTGAGATTCACAAACACATACTCATATATTTCTCTACTTTAAAGAATTATTGGCAGCCATTGTTCATTCACTCTATATACATAATTTAGTCCTCTGTCAAAATTCTTTGATTTGAACAAACCCTTAAGACAAACTTTAAGTTTTTCATCGCGCTCTCTAACCCTCCTACTTTTTGGATAACGTCAGACAAATTGAAAGTTTCCGCCCGATCTCCCTTGTTCGGTCTTTCTGTCCTCTGCTGATCATTCGGTGACCCGCGACCCGATAAAAATCGCTGAAACCATCTATTAAAAAGTCTCTTGTTTTCATTCTCTCCTCTCTGTGTCTGATTTATCATCGTAACTGTTTCTACAGGGGATTCCCCTATCTTGAAGCAAAACGCATAACAGCTCGTTCCAGTGGTTTTTCTTTATTTCGACATTTCCTTATTCAAAAAAGCAAATGAAATTGATCCAAAAAAATAGACGTAAAATTTTTTTCATCTTAAGGCTAGATAATGACGTAAAATTTTGCCTTTTTAAATATTTGGCGATAAGACGCTTTTTAGATGCTTTTTAAAGTGTTTGTCTTTTTTCCATTCTAACAATTTACACTTTGAAACGTGACGTTTAGTTGTGACGCGTCGACACCCCTTATGTTTAATATTTTAAAATATAATTTAATAAAAACAATAATTTTGATAAGATTTATTTTTTATGAATCGTTTGGTATATTATTTTCGATAAAATGACGCCTAATATTAACAAGAGGCCCACGGGCCTTATAGGTCACCTGAGTATCATGTAACAACTTTCCAGCGATTGTATTTCGTTTGTGTTTTAATCCAAAAGCCATGAAATTCACAAATTTTGAAGGAGGCACCATTGCTTATCAAAGGGCAGTTTTCAAAGCATTAATTTACTTTGGTCAAAGTACCCCCCTGGTACCCCTGACCCAGTGGCCCTGAAATTATCTATTTTGAAAGACGACCCTTTCTTCATTATAAGGCCAGCATTTTTTTTTTAATGTTTACTAGGTTTAGTTATGAACATGAGAATAAAAAATCCCTAAGGAGAGGGAAATAATTTTTTTTTTCATAAATCAATTATTAACATTTGTACATTCTTTTTTATGCTATTCTAATAGGCTCCTTACCACTGGACACATAATGCTTACAAATTGGAAAGTAGAACATTTAATTGCTTATTTCATCATCTGCCAGTTTGGGACAGTGATGTTGGTCAAAATATATTTTCTCTCTTTTAATATTATCTATAGATTGATAGTGGATAGTGTGAAAGGGTGAGTGTGTGTGTGTAAGGCATAAATGTAAAAATGTTCATCTATCTCTTTGTTTATTATGAGAAAAAATATAAGTAAAAAAATATGTATATATATATATTAAAAAATCAATTCTTTAAAAGTTTACTCAGGTGACCGACTGACCTAAAAATATTGACAGAGTGACATTACTTTTGGATCAACCCTCGTATATCATATCTAAATATTACTTAGTAAACAATAAAACAAACATCTTATTTTCTTCAGTGTATTTATATGCCACTCATATACATACAAGTTTGACATTTAACCTTTCAGCAGTATTTCAATAGAGAAATTACATGTCACAGGAATCACGGAGAAATTAACAAGATTCACTGTTGTAGTATAAAGAAATCAACTGGAAATGAAAATATAGCCACTCGTAATACGATTACAGTATTTCATAAATAGTAACCATGAGTCCCTTCTTTTAATTAATGATTCTTCAAACCAAGGAATAATTCATCTTTGCTAGCCAAGGGTTTCCGATTCGAAATCTACTGTACAACCATTGGCAGATTTAGTCCTATCAAACGGAAACTTTAATTGCGCCGCCTATAGCCGAAATTGATTTAAGTCCCTTGAACCTCTTTTTAAAAAAAAACTGTCCAATGAAAATAGCTGAAACATACGTAAATCAATATGACGTTTGAAACAATATGGCGACCTCCATGCAGCTAGATGTAGAAAATATCCCAACAACCTCATACAGCTGTGGGCAGTGGGCACACCTCAAAAGTGGTAGAAAATATCGTTCTTCGTGGATTTTTTGTCAAGTGTATGACTATTCTGTCTACATGTTGCCGTATTAATTATTATCAATGAGCCGTGACATTTGATTGGCTTAAATTGATGCACCTAAAATGCGGAACATTTACTTATAATTCTTGAAAACATATATAATCAAAAGAAAAGAAAATCAAATTAATTACTCACTTGTTTTTTAGCATAGATAAACGTCCTAACTTTCATCATTTGTAAATATTACTCTTCTTTTGCATAAAACACGAACAGAAAACCTTGCGTAGACTCGGATTTCGCAGGCAATCAAATTCGTTTGCGCGAGTTCTAAAATTTTCAGCCGAATCTGCCAAGGGTTCTAGAGTAGATTCCGGATCGGAATAATTTAAGGACATTTTTTAAAGATTTACCACATTAAGGCCCCTTTGCTTCTGGTGTTGCGTAACAACTTCGTGTTTTTTTTTAATATTAGAACATTCTGACCCTCATACAAATCTAAACAACTGTTATTTTAAAAATTACCTAAGATTCCTTCCCTATGATCTGGTAATGAAATGGTTTTTTTTTTGTACAATTAAAGACTTTGCGACTATTATTCGAATTGTAGATGGAATATCTCTTTATCACTGCTGAATTTCACCAAGTTTCTGAGACATTGGAAACTGTTTCTGGAGAAATATTTGTTTTATTGCTTTCAAATTAACAGGTTAAGTTAATTCTGGAAACTTGAATATTGCAGGTGTTATTACATTACTTCCATGGGATGTTTTTTTCTTCTATTTTTCCATACAAGTCGGAAATGTTGGCTTCTGAGAACGCTAAATAATGTAGGCCGACATAACCTTACCAGCTAGGTTTCTGTTTACACTTGATAAAATAGTCCACGGAGGGCATTGTCAATTGGAAAACTATACCCTCCCCTATTGGCACACAACAACACGACAAGGGCGTTAAATAAACTGAATTCACTGCTTAAGTTTAGAAAAATACAGCTTGCTAATTATCTCAGATGTTATTACATAAAATAACGCTTAATTAGTTGATAGGATTTATTTGAAGTTTGGCGTATGGCATATGACAAATTTGGGAGCAGCCTCCGGGTCGTCTCCCCAACAATCAACAACAAATGTGGCGTCCCCAAATGGGCTAAATATTGTGCACTGGGTAAATTTCGCGAATGCACAACGCCACGCAAAATGAATACAATGGGCAAATATCCCATTTAAATAGTATCCATGTCAAATGAATTAGCCAATGTCCCATCAAAAATGTAAGATCAATACAATATGATACAATTGGCCAATATCCCATTAACAATGTAAGCAATGTGACATACAATATTGTTCAATGGGCCAATATCCCATTAACAATATCATCAATGTTAAATCATTACAATATTGTTCAATGGTCCAATATCCCGTAAACATATCCAGGTATTAAAAATGTTGAGATTTGATTTACCAATGTTTATAATCAAAGTAAATATGCAAATAGCGCCACAAATGCGCAAATAGCGCCACGAGATGTCATACGATGTTTAAAATTAAAGTAAATGAGCAAATAGCGCCACAATATGTCATACGAGTTAACAACAACACTCGTTCATATGAGGTGGGGGTGAATCTTCTCCCGGGAACATATGTATGGAAAACTAATTAAGGCCTTATTGTAAACGATGAAAAGAAATCATGCTTATTGATTAAACATGAAAAATCATATGATTTGTATGCTAAAGGGGGATTGATAATTAGTCTTTTACCGATAATTACAGGCTTACTGAGCCTGAGTGATGATATAATACGTATTTAAGATCATGGAAATAGGTGTTCCCTTTTTTCATTCCTTTCAAGACGCTTAAACTTAAAGAAGAGAATACCGGGTATTAAAATGAATCTATATTAGAATGTGCTTAACTTGAACGATGTTTAAGTTACCATTAAATAGGGTAGTTCCCCGACTGCACGTATAAAGTCCCCAAATCCCGGTGTACTCTTTTCTCATCCTCGGCTATAAAATTTGATATATAATCGTTTAAGTAACTTCTTACCCTTTGTCCTAAAAGACGGCTACAGGTATAGGCAATTGACATGGTTGCTACCACACTAATAAGATAGAGGCATTTAATTGCTAAAGGGATAATATGATCTGCTCATGCGGTATTGGCTACCCTTAGTTCATTTTTTCTTGATTAAACGTATACTTTTACAAGCCCATTGTGGCTATATATGGCGTTACGAATATATGTTGAGCCTAAAACCTACACTGTTTGTAAATTTGACAGAAACTTAGATGATCTAATGAGGTACAAAGCTCTCTCAGATGATGATGGCTTATTAAAAATGTGAACCAGATATACAAGAATTATTTTTTTTTTATTTCCGTAGCCAAATAGCCAGGATGTTTGGTATTTATTTTAACATGTAAAGGAAGTCACGTCCTAATGGATTCACCCCCGATGTCGGTGAATGGCTGTAGAGTATCGTAAGAACTCCATTCAGTATCATTCTTCAAATAACTCCATTGGGCTTTATCCACTTTAAGAGGTATACCATTTGAACACACAGGCAAGTGTCTGCCTATCCTGCAAAAATTTTGATATTTTAATATATAGGTGATGTATTGTACCTTAACCTGCTTATTTTGTAAGCGACCATTACTCTAATGTAGAGAATGTATAACATATTATAATATGGGAATACTAGTATTTTGTCTATGGATTAGGCTTCCCTAAATTAAGGACATACGCAACGTACCTTACCTACTGATAGATTTAAAAGATATTCCAAATTTTAACTTATAATATAATTACATGTTCATAGGCAAAAAATCAGCATGCCTTACCAGATGTTTTGAAAAGATATCGAATTTTGAAAATTTTTGCATTATTAAAATAAAAATGTACAAAAATTATAAAACACATTCCAGATTTCAATTCATCAAAAAATGCTTTAGAAGAGATGTAAAAAGCCATATATAGACATTAATAATATTGCACACAGGTCCTTCATTTAGTGGAACTCTTCAACTCCAGGGAAGAACCCAAAAAAGTTCAAACTACGTTACGTATGACCTTAAAGTCCTAACAGCTTACATTCTTAAGTATATATTACTAATATATGCGTTTGCCTTATCTGTTTTAGAGAAAATAGTCCTGTAAGTCTTCGAAACATGGCATCAACTGTGTCGAAAGTTATTCAGTGTAAACTGTTGTTTCATTTGGTTCTATGTGTGCGTTAATGTTAAATGGAAGTGGGTAGGTAAAATGCGTGATCGAGTGCGAGCAACCATAATCTTGAGCATCGTCCCGGTTGGGGATATTTTGAGGGATGGGCGTTTGTATTCGGGTCTAAAATTATACCCCCAGACTCAACTACCCCTTACTCTCATTTGGCCGGAAAAACGTCCCCATTTTGATCTTCCGATACGAAGATTGTAGGAGAAATAGTTTTAGTCCTCGTTTTTAATAACTTAAATTCTGATTTAAAATCCTTGTCCAAAGCACTGCACGACTGCTCGTTGTTATTTCAGAAGAATTTTAAGAGTACTGAATTATGACTTAGTGTGCTTAATCCAAGGCAGTAAAGGCGTTGATTATAGATTTAAATGACTGTACATTCCTATGCACTTGTGTTGACCTTATGCAAGTCTTAGACTGACGCATGCTATATTTCAAGAACCTGTGAACATACGGTTAATTTTTCCTGTAGCGTTATTGGTTTTTAAAATATCGATCCAAAATTGAAATGATTGTATCGCCTGATCCAACCTACCAATGTGCTCGTCTGCTAACTTAGAAAGGAGGAAATTACGTCACATCCCAAGTATATATAGTCACTGTGGCATTTCTAACAAAAAAAACTGGTATGCACAACCCGGATTATTCCGCGAAGCACATACTCAATCTAAAATGGCCAATGCACATGTATCACTGAGATAAAATATCATATTCCTTGACGTTATTCATTATGGGTTAGTATGTTTACATTTATAATGAATAACTAACGATAAACACGTCCCTTACATTCCGGAATATGTAATTAACAGTAAAAATGTATGCAATGAAACATATGTATAAGTATTTTAGCTTATACCCAAGTACTAAACAACTGCTTTTCTTATTGCAGGAGTCTGTACTTCAAGACGTAAGTTATTTAGCAATTTATCTGATAGTGATTTCTTTTCAAAACTGTATAATTTTTTTTTATACTTCTCTAGTTTTATTTTATCTAATATATTTTAATTTAATTACTAATTAATCTTATTTGATTGGATACAAGGACATTTTTTTTAAATTAGCACTTGCACCTATTCATGTTAATAGATTAGTCAGTATAAATGTCAAACCATTTTAGTAGATGTTGTTTATTGACGGGTAATAATGGGGGTGGGGGGGGGGTTGTAAAATAATGAAGAGAAGATCAATTCATTGTTAATATTTAGTAATTAAAATGGAATACTTAGCTGTTTCCCAAACAAAATTTTTTGTATTTATTTGATCGTTACTGCTTACTTACTTTTATTTTAGTGCAGAAATGTCAATATTTAAGACATACACTGTAAAAGTATGAAAATTATTTATACATATAAACGTGGGTTGTTCGAAAAGTTCAAGGACTAGTGCCATAAAATTGAAACCGCATAAAATGAATCAACGTTTAATAAGCATAAACTTATTTATTTAAATAATAAACTTTTTTTATCAGTTGTTGTATATATGTTGGTAACTCCAGGCGGTGCGACATCAAAAATTGTATTTTTTTATTCCTAATTGTAAGAGAGGGAAACTTTTTTTTGATATGCTCTCATTCAAAATTAACGTTAATAACAAAGCTGACACAATAGTACCGAAAATAGACAAAATTCTATAAATTTTAACGTAAATTCTAAATGAAATGTCAAACAATTAAGAGATTGTTGTAATGCCGTCAGAAGGGAGTGGTTATTTTTTCAACATTTTGTAAAGTTCACTTTAAAGAAAAACTGGCAAAGTCTTAATAAATACTTAATTAAGACCGCGGAACATTAACTGGCAAAATTGGAAATATACAACTTACGTCATTTCTATCTGTTACAATCAAAACATTCAGCGATAGACCATGAAATGGGAGGGTACAATTCGACGCAGACGTTTGGAAAACATCTGAGTGAAATTGCAGATCGAAATTCATTTTCAATCCACCTCAGCTACGCTAGAAGGCACATTATTACTGATTGACCCAGAAGACAAATAATATCAATTTTGGTACAGTTTGAATTTTTTTGTCCAATGTTCTGAATAAATTAATATTTAAGGAAGAAATATTACATATCTGTTTGGTAAATATATGTATATTTTTGTGTGTGGGGGGGGGGTGAACGATTTTTAAATAAAGTTGCCCAACAGTTTTCAGTGAGAATAAGTATATAACTCATGCACTCTTATAATCCTCAGGTAGAAATAAAATACATTGTCATGTTAAGCCATGATCTGACTCGACCATTTTTTTACCCCCCCCCCTTCTACAATCAAATATTTCCTGAAAAATAATCTTAATGTGAACTTCAAACAATATGTAATTGGTGTTATATTCCTGTTATTAGTTTGACCTTTTACTGACTTTCGTTAATTAGTAAAACCAGTTGATGCTGTATCATTATTAGCCAATCAGATAATTTCTTTTGTTGTGTGTGCGAGTCTATTATGTCTTAGAATAAACGTGTTCAGCTTACATGTGTTCATCACTCTGACCTCATAATCTAACAATTGGGAAGTGAAATTAGTTGATTTTTGGATCATACATTCACTCTTTGCTTTGAAAATAGCTCAGGTGGATTGAAAATGAATTTCGATCTGCAATTTCAATCCGATGTTTTCCAAAAATTGTATTTTTGCCCGAATTGTACCCGAATTGTACCCGCCCATTTCATTGTCTATCACAGAATGTTTTGATTGTAACAGATAGAAATGACGTGAGCTGTATATTTCCAATTTTGCCAGTTAATGTTCCGCGGTCTTAAATGGGCAACTGGAAAACTAAATGCCTTCAGGGTACTTCACTTCTTTTTAAATACCGAAAAAGATTATAGAGAAGAGATATGTAAAAGATTATGGCAATGCATATTAGAGTTTTCTTACATGTAGTTTTTCACGTCAAAAAAAATTATTGATTTTGCATGATAGATGTTGAACTCTGATAAACAAATGTGCTGTTATAATCAAGTGAGGATCTATCAAACCTTTTTAAAAAAAATATTTTATGCTTGAAATCCGCTATTCATCACATTGTAAAGTCATATAAAACAAAATAAGTCATTTCTTACTTCAAAGGACAATTATCATGATAAGCAAAAAAGGATGAGGTCATCGAAAAAGAATGACGCCATGAAACCAAATGGTGACGTCACCGGATGATCATATGTCTTTTATTTAATGATTATTTGGTAGATGCTCAAGGTATCATGCTAACATTTTCAACATTTCCTTAACCTTTGTTAAAGAACAACCATAGCATTTCTCGTTATTTCATCATGAAAGTAATCTTTTTTTTTCAAAGGAATATGATCTAAACCATTTTCACGAAAAACTTTTTTAAGACAATAGGTAAAATATGTGAGGAAATTAAAATTTACTGCAAGATAAATAAAGTGATACTATCGTTGTGCTCAATTTAATTTCTTCAAGATATAATTTTTAAAAATCCACTTTATTTTAAAAGTAAAATTCAAATAGGTTAAAAACTAGTTTATTTTAAATGTGATCTCAGATTTTTATTCTTCGTAGCACATTTTATGAAGAATTGAAGATGTCTTTTTTATTTTATTTTTGGCATTTCATACTGTTTTTGCATGTGCTGCTGTTTGAAAATTTGTTTTTATTGCCTGAAATGTAGTGATAAGTTGCAAGAAAAAAAAATGTTAAAGTTTCAAATTCACACAAATACTCTTCGCACATAGGTCCCCACTTTAGATATTATCTATTTATTGTTCTTACCTTGATTATATTTTTTCTTAATGATTGTAGATAAGAAAAGGGCATAAAATGGTAAGTGAAAATATACACACTTTTGATCACTTATCCCATTCCACCTTTCACTACAACTTATTTTAATTTATTTTAATAAGTCGGAAATGTTGGCGTCCGACGACGTTAAATAACATAGGCCGACGTAACCTTACCAGCTAGGTTTCTGTTCACACTTCATAGAATAGTCTACGGAGGGCATCGTCAATTGGAAAACTATACCCTCCTCTATTTGCACACAACAGCACGACAAGGGCATTAAAAAATTGAATTCACTGCTAAAATGTAGAGAAATACTGCTCGCTTTGTATGTTTACATTCGTAATAGATGATTGTAAGGATGAACACATACCCTACATCCCGGGAAATGTAATTACTGTAACAGCACGTATTGTCGTTGGGTCAAATTTTCTAGATTCCAGAAAAAAGTTGGTTCGTTGGGATTTTATTTCGTGGATGAAGAACTTTTTAGTAGTTGTGCATATCAAAATTTACATTTCGTTGTGAGCATGAATTCGTGGGTCTCTTAAAACCTCGAAAAAAACGAAAATTAACCCCAAGCGAAAATTAGTAATTCCACAGTAACTGTAAAAATGTATGCAATGAAACACATGTTTACCAATTTTGGCTTATACCCAAGTACTAAGCAACTGCTTTTCTTATTGCAGGAGATTGGAAGAAGGATAGGGAGACTTAAAGACGTAAGTCATTTAACAATAAAATACACAGCACAGTTAAAGTTACAAAAAGGAGGCGGAGCCTAATTTGTATGGGAAAACTTGACTATGACATCATACACAATATACGTCATACTACATGTACATTTCTTTAAAATACTACAAAATGAGTTTATCGGCTAATTTAACCAGTAAAAAAATCATCAAACTACATAAAAACTTACTACAGCGTGTTGTTTTGTCGTTAGTTAAATCCCACATAACAAGTCATAAACAAGTCACTGATCGCAATACACTTGTCAATATGACGTCATTTCTTACAACGTGACGTAGTTTGTATGCAGTGAGAGACAAATCAAATAATATTTTCTCAACAAACTATGTATTTTCTAATTAAATTAAATATACCTTACAGATATTCTATGGGCCAATAACTTGAATTTAATGTCTCTTTCACTAATTTATTAGTATATTTTCTGTACATTACATATTTAATTGACACTGCCGTATATTTGTATGCAAGTACATAGGAGGGTAATGTGGGGGGGTCTTAATAAATCGATTTAGTGCAAGGGCATACACTTTTTGGATCAAAGTAAGCTTTTACATTTCAACTACAAAACTATAAAGATATCTTAAACGCAGCTAGGAAAAGGCTGTCCGTAAAATATCAAACTAATCAGACTGCAGTAACTTCTCTGAACTACCTAGATATGACGTCATAATAGAATATGACGTCAAGTCTCTGCATACTTGAGCTGACATGACGGGGAAAGTGTCATAATATGTACATGGCATGTAAATTTCTTTTTGGATATTGTTGTTTAATTCAAGTGTTATGATTGTTTTTAAGCTCCGATGTGTTATCATAAAGTTGAACATTTGAAAGTTAAATATTCTAAAAATTTTTTGCGTGTCTGATATGCACATAATCAAACAATAATGGAAAACTATGTGTGAAACGCTCCCCTCACACCTCCGAAGACAGAGTTAAAATTTAAGAATCATGATTATATTCGACTGGCACAAGTGAAAGACAAAGATAAATTGCAGATATTCTGCGTGATTCTACAAGAGAAGTATGTCCTCTAACTGAATTCTGCTTGGGGATTTTGTGTAGTTTATCCATTTTTGTATAAATTGCGATAAGGCGTGGAAAATACCCCCTTTTATGTTGGTAAGTTGAATTTCTCATAAAATATTTTCTTAACGAGTAAACATTAAACCTGCCCCCAGCACTTTCTCTGTACCAGAGATCACGATGAATCGATCTACGTAACAAACTTTGCACAATATTTGTGTTTTGCACTTGTGACGAAGCGATTTTCGTGAAACATTTAAGAATGTCATAAATCTCCGTCACGTGATCAACACAGTCATGTGACATCACAAAAATACTTCATTTTAATACCTGGTTAAACTGTCATCTCAAATTGGCTGCAATTTATTTGTTTGTTTCTGCTTATTTTCTTTTATTTTAGAGCAGAAATGTTAAATCTTTATGACAAAATAGTACGAAAATTAATTATGTCTACATACGGGGGTTGTTCGAAAAGATTGAAGACTAGTGTCATAAAATTAAAACCACGTAAGATACATCAACGATTAATAATAATCTTTTTTTAATTGAAAATAATAAACTAAATACATATGTATTATTTTTTATTCTTTAGTCAATTATTGATATTTCTTAAAGAAATGGTATATCCAGGCGGTGCGACATTGTATTTTTTCTTGATGTTCCTTCTAGGTGTAGATGTATAATTCAAACCTTTAGAAAGTAATTTTAGAATCTGTAAGGGTCCTGGATGAAAGATTGAATACTTTAGGATCCTTTGATGTGTTTGACTTATCTGTGCCTTAATAAATAGGGTTGTGTAACAGGAAAGGAGAAAATGCATGGGTGGACCGGGAATCGAACCCGGGACCACTATATCTCTAGTCAGATGCTCTACCAACTGAGCCATCCAGGCCGATATCCACGGCCCTAACCATTACATTCCTCCCTCCTTAAATGGTCTTCGCCCTCGAAGACACTACCCAAGTTTTTATTGCCCCTGGTATTACTTTCACCTGCAATTCCAGGGGTGGTCAACGGCACCAAATCTGTAACAGGAAAGGAGAAATGCATGGCTGGACCGGGAATCGAACCCAGGACCCCTGTATCTCTAGTCAGGTGGTCTACCAACTGAGCTATCCAGGCCGATATCCACGGCCCTAACCATTACAGGTTGTTTTTCCTATTGTGGAAAGGAGAGAAGATTTCGTCAAAAATCTTAAATCTAAAAGGATTTCTAGATGAATTTCCTCATTTTAAGGGATGAAAGTGTCGAAAAATTATAAGTTTTCCATGAAATATTAAATGAGTTGAAAAATTATATATTAAATTTTTTGATTTATTTTAAGTTAAATGGCTGTTATTGCATGCATTTAAAACAATTGTTGATTTAAAATATTATACTCATCAAATTTCCTGTCTGACATCTGAAACCTGAGTAAACGTCATCCTTAAGATCTATAACTCTTTACACTGCAGAAAATAGACTTTATCTGCCTTTCACAGCACATAAAATACGTAATTTTTACCAAAATAACGTCATGTTGACTTGTTTGCTGCGATCAGTGTTTTTTGTACACTTTTGTCTGGGATTTAACTAGCAACTGTTTTTGATGCATTGATAAGTTTTGATTTTATTTATTATGCGAATACAGTTTAAAATTGCAGAGCATTTAATTTTCTAGTATTACGAGGAATACAAAATGTATCTCTATTTGTGTCACGTCACAGTAAACATTCCCCGTATAAATTAGGCACCGTCCACTTATTCAAGCCTAAACAATGCTGCGTTCATTCTTAATTTGATTCTCAAATTGTAATACTAATTTTATTTAATCTCTTGAACAAAAAAAATTACATCACAGATAAACCTATAAAGTATCAATTATTTCCTCTCAAAATTGCTAATTACGTGTTACATTCTTTATATAAAGGGATATTCCCTGTCAGAATTCGGGGGTGGGTGGGGGCATTCTCTCTCTCTAATTATTTGTTCCATTCTGAATCTAATCTTGTCTTTATAATTTCAGAGAAAGGCACTGCGGAAAAGTAAGTTATCTTTTGATATATGTAAATTTAAATCATTTTGCTCCTTTCCACATTCTTCACAAGTTAAATAAGAAAGTATAAATGCTTAAAATATTTAGTCTCCTTTTAAATTTAGTTTTACAAATGCAGCGAGTATTCCCGGTAATACATAAAGGATGAATGCAGTGAAGGGTCTGCAAAATTTGCGTAAAGATAAACTTTTAAAACAGATTCTTTTCCTTTAGTTGCTCGAATGATCAGCATCTAATCAACAATTTTACTTAATTACAATAAATAAAAGTATGTATTTACGTCTGTTTTTTTAAGGTGGGGGTCATCACAAGTTCTACAATCTCCGTTCGATAATGGGGAAGATCACTTTTTTATTGCTTTTATGCATAGTTGGCACATGTTTGTGTATTGTTCTTCTTTTAATAGTAGTTGTATATTGCATGTTAGATATTTGTGTTAAAAGGAGATTAATAGACAAACATATGCCCATGCTTTAAAAGAGAAGAAACTGCTTTTTCTTACACTCGCTCTCTCTGTTGTAACTAACGACTGTGACACGTTAAATATGTTTATTCACCACGTGATATCTTTCTTCAGGTAATTTTTGAATACAAATATTTGTCCGTGACTTATAGGTAGCATGTTTTTAACTAACAAAGACAATGTGTTCGAACACGTTAAATAATTAGCCATAGATTTTAAATATTTCTTTACTTACATGGATTGCTCATACGTTTAAAACCTTAGTAAATAATGTACAATCTAAAAAAAGAAATTGTAAAGGTTGACAATTAGGATTTTTTCTTTTGGCTGAATTTTTATTTCAATTTTTCCTACGTAAAAATAAAAATGTTAATGTTTATAAAATGTTGTTTAGGATGAATAGGTTCTTTTTGTATATTTTCATCATAAAATTCTTGAGGAGTTGTGGATACAGTTAATCCAGTGTCAAGAAAGGCTTTAGTATTATGTGAATTGAAAATTTCTATCTCTGTCTCTGTTGATTTGCCAATAAATTTTGGCTTGTACTTAGGGCTCTGCTGTTTTGAACTTTCGATTTCCTTTGAGGTTGATGACCTTCTAGTTGTGGACTCTCACTCGAAATACAATTTAGAGGTGACCTTTTTGACCACATCTCCAGGAGAAAACTTTCTCAAATGCTTTTTGTTACGAATGCTTAAACCTAGTACTTATTTGCTAGATGAAGAAGGATATGGAGATAACGAACATTCAACATCAAAGTCCATAAAACAAAACTGAATAGTAGCAGGGCAAATACGGACCTCCGAAACTTCAGATGTGGAATCAGGAACCGAGGGGAGGGGGGGGGGGTGAGCATCCCCTGCCGGCCGGTCACCCCCTTCCGTGTGCTCCTTGTCATGATCGGTAAATTGAGGAAAAGTCCGTCGTCAATTTAGTGTTAAAATAATGGACTAACAATTAATATGAAAAACGTCAGTCAGCATTTGAATCAATGATAAATTGTATTGGCTGGTAAGGTTATGTTATCGACCATAGAACTTACGAAATGATGACTTTAAACGAGACTGCTGATATTCTTGGATCCGAGGAGAATAAAACCTGTATGACGTTTGACCTCTGAATCTATAAAGAGCTCTCTAACGTTTTTTCTTTTTGTCATTACGAACTACAGGAGTAAGCAATCAATGTTTGTTTTTTATCCTCAATACAGTACATTCTGTTTAGTTTGTTTAAAGAGGCTCATGAAACAAACATTTTATTTTAGATTTCATTACAGCACCACATATAACCTGTCAAAAATCTAAGTGAAGGTTTTGATATCATAATTTTTTTAAATAAATTTTTAAACTTTTTTTTTCTAATTTTAGTAAAATGTTTTTATTTCAAGAGTATTTTGATAGAGTTGCAAAAATTTAAGTGTTGAGTGATGGACATCTTCTTTAAACATGTAAAAAAAAATAACAATACTTCATAATATTATTTTCATTAGAAAAAATAGTTCTCTCCTAAGAAAACAATTAATGTCATTTTCTCCTTTATCTATGCTTGAATTATTTGAAAAATGAGCTCTTAAGAGACAAGTTGAAATAAGAACGTTTTCAACAAAATGAAAATTTCAATGGAAAAATATGTGGAATATACAATCTATTTGTAAGATCTATCTCTCTAAATTACATTATACTCAATCTAACGAGAAAAATTTGAACTGAGAATCAAAATTTCAAGAATTTCTAGAAAATATATTAAAAATAGGACAAGTATATAAAAAGGAAACACGAGTACACATAAAAGTACAATAATGCAAGTCAATTATTATTAGATTTCAACTCGAATTTCTTCCATGCTTACATATCGACCATTGGTAGAGCTCGCCACTTTAGCTTTGACAGTTATCATTACTTATTTAGCGATGATTTGGTGGTGTTTTCTTTAGTTTCTATTTAAGAACAGTCCTTTCTCGTTTAAACATACAGAACCCGTTACTTTGTTTAACTGTTTACAATATCGCCTGTTTTGAACGCGTTTTAAAGAGATTCTGATAATACGAGGGTTGTCCCGTAAAATCGTATACAAAGGGTTTTTCTCGGAAAGTAATGGACGCACTAAGCTGAAATTTTCAGTAAATGTTTATTAATCATATGTGAGTGCATGATAATTTTTTTCATAAAATATAGGCAAAAATAAAGATTTTATTATGCTTGAATGTGCACGAGGTAGTTTCATACGGCACACGGACAAGTTTGAATTAAAAAAAAAAGTTGCAAATACATAGGATTTGGATTAAAATTATCCTAATTCAATCCCACAATAAATTTTGTAGTCTTTGTAAAAATTTAAGGCATTAGCTTAATTTTTGTCGGTTTTCGAGCATTCGAAATGGGAAAGTGGTAATCACAACACACGAAAAAAGGCGACGTTTTATGACGTTATGGCGCACCGGATAACTGTTCAGTTTTATGTCGATGTTGTAATGACACCTTTAGAGACTTGAAATGACCATAGAAGAAAAAAGATTATAAAAATATCACCATATCTTTAGTATACAAATGAAAAAGGAGTTTTCTTATCAAAGTTTTTTTAACGAGTCCCTGGGGAGTACAA
This sequence comes from Saccostrea glomerata, assembly GCA_003671525.1. Lineage (NCBI taxonomy): Eukaryota > Metazoa > Mollusca > Bivalvia > Ostreida > Ostreidae > Saccostrea > Saccostrea glomerata. The sequence goes on from PRKT01000991.1 coordinate 137,900, forward strand.
TACATACGGACAAAATCCTAATGTAATAGCAAAAGACGCTGTCACAGTAGACCGCCGATATGAGATTTTCTATTAGTTAAATGATGGTGAGAATATTGTCCGTAACTTACTAATAAATCTTCAGAAGATCGCAAGAGGCTGCCAATTGGTTCTTCGGCTGTGTATGGAGACTAAAGAAGCATTATGTGTATCAATGAAATTCCTAAAATTAAGTCGGACTCATCCAACTTCATTTTCAGCAAAGATAATACGTGACGCTGTTTTAAACACTTTGACGTTTTAATCCATGCGCCGTAAGGTGATACAATACATGACATAAAATCTCATAATTTGTTTATGCATGCATATATTTATCTGAAATTTGCTGTGTATATTATTAAAATATGTACTAAATAATACTGAAAATTTCAGAACGCAGTGATGTTTATTTTTCACACTAGAAAACTTGTCCACGATTTTACGAGACAACCCACGTATTAAAGGAAACCTGTATAATTCCATCCCAAAGAAATCCGGACGAAACAAAAGAGATTTATTTTTTGAGTATGACGTCTTCAAAAAATTGTGTAATAAGCCTCCTTAAATTTCCTCCACATTTGCGTATGGGCCTAAATGCATTAGCACTCTACTCGCTCAAGTACCTAATTAAAAATATAATCTCTTTTGAAAACCGTTTCCGTATTAACACCTTATGTCCTTGATCAGGTTTTTGTCGTTTCTTTCTTCTTTTTTGTTTTTGTTTTGTTTTTCTTTTTCACTTCATATTCATTTCATAGTATATTTTTTGTTGGCATTATTTTGATAGGTTTGGTGGGGTTTAAATACAATTTGTTAATGAATTTTTTCTTATTTTTGTAGGGCGTGATTCCATTTGAATTTACTGATGGCTTACAATGGAACGTCGTAAATAAGCATTTTAGCTGATATTCAGTTTAAAATACAGACAATGAAAACATTTTGAAATTATATATCATTATTTTGAAATTGTATAATTATTTTTTAATGTGTTTTTGTTTATTTGATTATTGCTGTAAAGGCACGTAGTATCATTTTAGAAAGAATGACTACACAAAGATACATAATTCTGTATATTGATTTTGATTTCGATGAACGGAGTTACTAAATATCGAAATTTCTGTATATCGAAATATCGATAAAAATATCGAAAATGCTACTCCTCCTACAGATTTGGTATGATTTTAATATAACCTTGCACAAAAGTAGAATACACTAAGATACATGATTTTGTTTATCGGTTTTTGATTTCGATGAATGGTGTTGTGGGAGTTAGTAAAAATAGAAATTTACGTGAAATACTTTTACTCTATTTATTGCTTTTGCAAAGTTTAAGTCAAACTGCTACTTTTTTATAAGTACAAATCAGTAGAGCTTCAGTCTCGACTGATACTTCTGGTTAAATGTAAAAGTTAGATTTTCAATTGTGGCCCCAGCCTTACTCCCGGGAGTCACGATATGAAAAATGTAGATTATACAATGCCCTGATAATACTTTCACATAAATTACATCGTTTCTGACCCAGTGATTTTGAGAAGAAATTTCTAAAAATGTTTTCCTACATGTTCCTTGAAAATCTTGGTTTCCCCTTTTGTGGCCTCAGCCTCACCCCGGGGACCATGATTTGAATATGTAGAATCTTCCCAACCCCATTCAATTTCACAACAATTTAAGCTTTTCTGATTTCTAATTATTTCCCTATAAATTTCGAATTGCATGTAAAGCAAAAAA
>PRKT01000991.1:139970-155149 GCA_003671525.1 Saccostrea glomerata
AAAACAGGGGTAATGGTGCATTTTGGAAAATTTCATTTTTTAAAATTGATTGATTTTTTTTTTAAAAAATAAATGAAAAATAATTAATGGCATGAATTTAATCATTGTAAAAACAAATCAATCTATTTCCTGACATATGCAGAGCTGCATAGTAGACACGGCTCAAAATAAGCAAGGTGATGTGGTAAGTGAAAATTAAATGAAATTAATGACTTTAAAAAAGACAAAGTTAGTAAATTATTTATCTTATTCATTTAATCTGTTTATAACTTTATCTACAAATGCATAAATAAACAAAATAAATAAATTATTTATTTACTTTTGTAATTGACAAGACAACAAAGTATTCAATTATATATAACCCGCCCCCCCCCCCAAAAAAATGAATTTTTTTTAGTTTTATTTCTTAGAAAAATTATTTTTCCTAAAATATGCCACAAAGTATTTTTTAAGCATTTTAAAACAAATTTGAATTATTTAACGTCCATGATGGATATCAAAATAATCGTCACATTATGCACAATTTCAATTTGTCAAATGCAATTTCATATTTTGATTGAAAAAAAATGGTTTTCAAAACTCTAACTTGATTATGAAAGAACTTCAAAGCCATTGATTGTTTACCAGTGACACGGGGGTACACAGTAATGACACCTATTGTCTTTTTCACTGACAACTATACCTTGTTTATTTTGTGACAGAGAGCGACAGTGTCAACTCTGCAGCTGTTTGAAATAACACTTCTCTTTGTATGAGAACCGATTTTTGTCAAACAAAACAAAATAAAAGTATCAAAAAAGCTATTGACGAGTTAAGACTGTGCATAATGAGACGATTATTGATATCCAACACTGAAGTAAAATAATTAAAAGTAGTTTAAATATGCTTCAAAAAGACTTTGAGAGACATTTCAGCGTAAACTTGTTCACACAAAATAAGCCAAATAAATCCAGCTTTCGGGATTATAATTAGCTAATTTGTATCGTCAATTTTAAAAATTAATAGATGAATATATTGTTTTTTTTTTTACAATGATTAAATAAGTTTTAATCAGTTTTATTTATTTATTCACTAACCATTTAGAAACATATTTGAATTAATTTTAAAAACTAGAATTTTCTGAAATGCAGCATTACCTTTGCTGTGTAAGTGTGTTTGTGTGTAATTTTTTTCCCCAATAGGTACAAAACGCCATTCCAAGTATTTTATGGATTAAACATTTGATAGATAAATAAATGGTAAATGAATAAAATAAATAATTAAATAATCAACATAAAAGTGTCAATTTTTTAATTCATATTTTTTTTTAATTGACAATACAACAAATAAATCAATTATTTATATTCCCAAAAATTAGATTTTTTTTAGTTTTTATATATGAACATTATTATCCTAAACTATGCTACAAAGAATTTTTTAAGCATTTTACAACGAATTCCAGTTATTTTTGTCCATGATGGATTAAAAATATTCGTCACATTATGCACAATTTTAATTTGTCAAATGCAATTTCATAAGTTTACTTTGTTTTGATTAAAAAAAAATCGGTTTTCAAAACCCTAACACGATTATGAAAGAACTTCAAAGCCATTGATTGTTTACAAGTGACACAGGGTACACAGTAATGACACCTATTGTCTTTTTTACCGTTCACTATACCTTGTTTATTTTGTGGCAAAGAGCGATCGTGTCCACTCTGCAGCTGTTTGAAATAACATTTTCTCTTTGTATGAGTACCGATTTTTGTCAAACAAAACAAAATAAAAGTATCAAAAAAGCTATTGACGGGTTAAGATTTTGCTTAATGAGACGAGTATTCAATGAGGGTTTTTCCTCCATACCAAAAATAGTGAAGGCATGTAAGAAGTAGAGCACTGTTTCTTAAACGCAGATAACTGGGAACAATCTGGACTATGACAGACGTCAAACAAGCAATCTGGACTATGACAGACGTCAAACAACGTCTATTCTCTGCTGTTTACAATGTAAGACTAAATTTCGACTGAAATTTGAACCTGCGTAAAAAAAGCAAATAAAAAACAAGATGTGTTTGTAAAACACTGATGCCCCCGTATGGCAACATAGCAAAGATTAAGCTTTTCTTAAATGCAAATTTTATTAATTCGTACAAAAAGTAGGGTATTCTCACTGGAAAACAATTGTGAAATTTGAAAGTAAGCTAAAAGTTTTTTATTGAGTACAAAAATCTCCAAGGTCAAGGTCAAAAGGTCAATGTAATTAGTATCAAATGAAAGGTCTTGCCACATAAAATACTTATGTAGAGCATGAAAGTCCTAGCCCTAACCGTTCAGAAGTTATGGTCAGCGTTCAATTTCTTGAAAAGTAGGTCAAACTCAAAGGTCAAGGTCAAAGTTATTGTTACCAAATGAAAGTTCTTGTCATAAGGATCAAATATGTAAAGTATGAAAGCACTAGCCCTTAGTCTTTAAAAGTTATGGTCAAGGTTTGCCTTTTTTAAGTAGGTCAATCTCAAAGGTCAAGGTCAAAGGGTCATGGATCTTCATGTCCAATAAAAGGTCTTCTCACAAGGATTACATATATGAAGTATGAAAGCCATATCCCTTACCGTTCAAAAGTTATGGCAAAGGTTAATCTTTTTTCACAAATCAGAAATTTACAAGGTCAAGGTCAAAGGGTCAAGGTTGTTGGTGTCCAGTGAAAGGTCTTTTAACAAACATTACATATATGAAGTATAAATGTCCTGGTGACTACTGTTCAAAAGATATTGCCAAAGTAAAATTTTAAAATTTTCATGTAAAAGTAGGTCAAACTCCAAGGTCAAGGTCAAAAGGTCAAATTTGGTGGTACCCAAAGAAAGGTCTTGTCACAAGGAATACACATATGAAATATGAAAGTCATAGCTCCACTTAATCAAAAGTTATGGGCAAGGTTAAAGTTTTTGCGGACAAACAGACAAACAGAGAGACAGAGAGACAGACAGACAGACAGACACGACAAAAACTATATACCCCCGAAACTTCGTTTAGGGGGGCATAACAACGGACAATAGTGAATATGAATAAATCCCTTCATAATTCACGAGTAGTCTATCACTTAAAAAAATGAATGTTCATACGTAGACGCGAGTAAAACAGACAGAGATCATGACGTTATAGGAGACGTAATTTACGTTTGCTTTCGTGCGCCGGTGTATACTAAATTTTTTTTCTTTATTTTGACATAATTTTCTTATTGGATGTGATATCATCGTGAAACTTGAAATGCATGATCATAAAATAATACTTCTTGCTATGACAAGAAAAGAAATTTAATTAATCAAAGAGAAACTAAGCTGTTTTCCCTGTCTACATGTAAGACTTTTTGGGACAACCCTCGTATATGCATTGATAGCCGCTGTTTATGACATTGTAAAGTCATAGAAACAAGACTGGTTTAAGTCCTTACTAAACTTCAGGAAACCTCATCAAAATAATTGTATGAGGTAGAAGAAGCGAATATTGAAAAAAAAATGACGTTGTAAGATGATATGGGATATCTTTATGTTTATCAAAAGCATGTGATTTAAAAAATTGTCTGAAAAAGTAATGAATCTCCAAAGACATTTTACTCTGTTGTAATATAATGATTTTTGTAATTTATTTAACTTAAATCTGGAAACGATGTTTGATATACAAGACAGATTGAAAGATGGTCTGAAAAAATTGTGATATTGGTTTGTCAGCTGGGTTTGCAGTACATGAAATATGTGTGACGGTTGCCTCTACACAGAAGAGACCAAATATCCATCTGACCTTCTTGTTGTCAGGTAAAGATTTTCCTTTTTATAACAGGTAATAAAATATTTCAAGGTTTATTCTTTAAGAATTGTTAATGAACTAATCGCATCTTCATAAAAACATTAATAATGTTTAATGTATATGTCTTTTCTGCTTCTGCTCAAATTTTCGTATCTTTCAAAAATGATTTTAATAAAAGATTTAAAAAAAGGGGTATACTAAGTTTAGATACAACATCTTTACATAAGGTTGATGATATTCCACATTGCCTTAGTTAAAAAAAAAACTATCAACGTCATCATAAAAACTGTAAAAAAAATTCCCTGTGACTGAAACCTTAAGGACTACTAGGAAGATGTGGACCGATGTACCACGGGTTACCACCAATTGTCGCCGGTCTACAGCCAATGGCCGGGAAATGTGACCTAGGCATAAAAAATTTAAATGAATGATACATCGCTTTACGTCCACAGTGTTGACCACAGCTCTCTTAAGGCAAATAACTTGTAATTTTCATAAAAATCATCAAGTTTCAGTCGTTTCACTTCACGTCAGTAGTATAAGGAGGTAGCATTTGGACCCCTAAATTTTGGGGATGTGCATTTAAAGCCCTAATTTACTAATCGGATTAAGAGATTAAGGCTAGATCCAATATGGCGGCTCTAGCCTGGGGTAGATCCAATATGGCGTCTCAACGGTTAGAAGTAAGTGAGGGATCTAAGATTTGTCGGTTTTCTATGGGTGTAAATCCAAGGTGACGTATATCTTGATATATCTATCCAGATATGTAAATTTTTCTATAGGCAAGAAGAAAAAACCAAAAGGTCGTGCGTTTCAACCCATACTTTGTTAATCGGATAAAGTTCAGATTAATGGCCGATTTGAAATGACGGAACTAACCATTGCATGAGATAAGAAGGGGTGATCCTACATTGTTTAGAATTATTATTACAATGAAGGCGGTGGAATTAAAATGATGTTCACCGATTCCTTCTTTAGATGCATTATGTGTATATACAAATTGATATTTAACTATCATTTAAGCACCTTGTTTTTGAGAGGGAATGTTAGCAAAAGAAAGAAGTACGTATTTGTTAGAGATGCGTGATGAATCTAAATTTGTCCTTTAATTTAAGGTAGGATTTTTCTTTTTTAAAGTATCACATTTATATATAGTTTAGTTAAATAAAGTTAGAAAAGTCAAGGGTTTATTTCCTGAGATGAAGAGTAATCGATCACTAATCCTGGCTAATTCCTTCCAATTAGAAAAGAAATGTAACAAGATTTTATGTTGTTACTTTACATGTCCATTGAATTTCAATTTAAGGATTTCAATTAATCAATTATTACTATATCGGAATGGTTCAATCTCATTTCGTCTGATAATGTGATTACCAATATGATTTTGTAATTTATTTTATTTAAATTCGGAAAGGATTTTTGATATATTTGATGATTTTTGAATACTAAGATTTGGTAAAGAGTGTGTATTATTGTTAAAAAAGTAATAGGATTGATTAAAAATTGTCTGAAAAAGGAATGAATTTCCATAGGCATTTTAATCTGTATATAATAATTTTTGTAATTTATCTAACTTAAATCTGAAAACGATGTCTTATATATAACAGACAAATTAAAAGATGGTCTGAAAAAGTAATGATATTTGTTTATCAGCTGGGTTTGCAGGACATGAAAAATGTGTAATTGATTGATTCCACAGAGAAGAGACCAAATATCAACCTGACCTTGTTGTCAGGTAAAAATTATTCTCCTTTATGTAATATCGGATTTTTCAAATATTATTGAGATCTAAATTACCCTTCCACTTTCTTCCTTGATAAAATATCACAGCTCAAGATTTGTGTGAATTGTCATTTATTGAAATTGGCAATGAGTATTTAAAAATACAATAAATGGGGAGATAAAAAAAACCTTATAAAAATATTCTTTTACATAACTAAGAAAGTTGTATAATGATTTCCCTGTTACATGTCAAAATAATGTACGAAATCACAGAACAAATTGTAAAATATTATATATTACAAGCAAAAAGTTAGTGTTCAAAAATGAAAACAGAAGCCCACACAACCAACTGTAGTGCTTTAAGAAAACAAGATAAAATAAAATAATCAAGGATATTTTTATTATAAATATAAAATGTTCGATAGTTGACTGATGGTGAAAGCCGGGGAAGGTGGGTGGTTTATTTCTTAAATAGAAAAAAATAACTTTGTGAGACGTTCTGATATAGTATGAGAAGGGCCCCTGTTGTTCTAAGTAATTGGTGACTTGTATTAATGACATATGCTATTTATAACGCCAAACATTCATATTTCAACAATGCAGTTACACTATGCAATTTCACATTTTAGAAATAAAGAAAAATAAAATGCCAAAGTCCACTATACATAATTTTAATTAATAATTTTATAAGAAACTGCAAAAATATTGCTGCTCAAAATGATTTTTTTTTTTTACAAACAGAAGTCTACGAAACTTGACATTTTTATCATGCGTTATGCAGAGTGAAATCTATAAGTTTTATTTTTTTTTTTGTACATTGTGGGCCCATAGAAATGAAACAAACACAGTTATTGTTCTACTTAGCGTCTAAAAAATATTTAAGATTCAGAAGAACCAGTGGCCATGAAATTCACAATTTTGGAAGAGACACTTTTTTATCATAACTATGTAACTATTTAAATCATAGGCTTAATACCAGATGCACTCTTTCTCCTCATTATAATGCTTTTAATTCATCGACTAAATACCCAGAAGCAGAGAAGAAGATTTTCAAAAACCTAATGCATTTAAACAATCAGATCACTAGAGCCCCGCCCTAACACCAGAACTCCGCATCCCGGGCCATGGAATTCACAATTTGAAAAAAAGGCACTCTCCCTCATCAAACATGGAATTGATTTAACATGTATCAGCTTAGTACACACGAACAGAGCTAAAGCTTTTAGAGAATTAATACATAACCATATGAGCCCCGCCTTTGCACCTGAACCCATGATCCTTGGGCCATGAAATTCACAATTTCCGAAGAGACACTCTTCCTCGCCATAACTTTGTACTGAAGGTTATTAGTTAAATGTCTAAAAGCAGAAGATTTTCTTTACTATGTACCGTTCACGGTAGCTCAGTCGGTAAAGAGCTCGCTCCGTGATCGGGAGGTTGTGAGTTCGAATCTCGGCCACGACTGATCTAGTCGTTAAAATTGGTAGCAACTGTTCCTTCTCCATGCGCTCGGCATTTTGAAGTGAAAGTTGCTTGTTCTTCTGATGAGACCTTAAAAACCGAGGTCCGGTGTCAGCGGCAGGCGTTGGCACGATAAAGATCCCTCACTGCTAAATGGCATTGAGTGCCGAGTAAAGGTCAAAATTTGAAGCCCTTCACAGGCATACGGTGACGTCTCCATATGAGTGAAAAATTCTCGAGAGGGACGTCAAACAATATACAATCAATCAATCTTTACAATGTAATAAATTGAGCCCCACCCTAGCGCCTACATATATATAATCGATTCAAATGCTTTATGATATTATTTCATATAGGTTGTTAGACACTACTCACAAATTGATCATTTTTCCCGATCTGACTAGGAGCACACGGCAAGCATCACCGGTCGACAGGGGATGTTTAATCCTACATAGCAACTGGTTCAACTCTGCTATTTAGGAATTCCAAGTCTGCATTCGCTCTGATGCTGATTTGTATTGTTTGAACGAAGTTTCAGCTTGAATTCTGTTCCTTATCACTATACTGTATTTCATTACAGAAGACAAAATTGGGCCAGTGTCAGTTGAAGTCTTTGCAAGGGAGGGAAATGAAGTTGACAAGATCTTTGTTTTTTAAAGAATTGTCCCTGCATAGGAGTAATTTGGACAACACGTAGTTTTCATCTTTATGTCAGCACAATGAACAGATTTTGATTTAATTTTCTACTTTTGTAAAAGTGCTTATATTGTTATAATTTAAAAAAAAATAGAATTTCATCTAAAATGTACATGAAGTTATACAGTCCTTAGACATTATTTGCATCCATAATAGTTGCGATATACTTTTGCGAGAAGCACTAACATTTGTTGACGGTTTAATTTCATCAGGCAAGAAAATTATGTCTGCATGCAAGATAATTATGTTGACATAATCTAATTGTATGAGTAAGATCCCGTACTGATGCTCATTTATGACATCGTAGATGCAAGATGCAACATAATTTTGACAAGAAACGGTTGACTTATGTTAACATAGGAGATAATTATGTATATGCAAGACATATGTATCTTAACATGCAAGTTATTTATGTTGACCTGCAACTTATTTATGTAAACATGCAAGTAAATTATGTAAACGTGCGACTTAATGATGTCAACATGCAAGATAATTAAGTTAACATGCAAGAATATACTATCACGATGAAATTTTAGTGTGATGAGACATTTTTCTCCTTTCTAAAATTATGCTTATGCTTCATGTTTCTAAAACACTCTTTCTAAATTTTTGAGTTTTCAAATTATTTTATGTATTGAATTTCCGACTCTTAATTTTTATTGAATTATGTCAACGGAATTTTTAAGTAATCCAAGCTAATTAGTTTTTATTAACACCTGTCATCGTTCGATATTCTTCAACTATATTTAGGCAAAAAAAAATCTGGTACTCACTTATATTAAGGGTATACTCAAACGTCAAAACTTTTAGCTATTTATCTCCAAATGCCATTTTCATTGCACACTCTCATTGTAATATATACTGTTGAATTTGTTTTATATGATCAGTCGGAATTGGACAGCACATTAGCACGTTTTAATGTAAACCAACCCGATAAACACTCAGGATGTGCTAGAATAAGACCCACTAGGTACTACTCGCTGAAGAACTTCTCTTGGAGTTCCCTGACGATACTGCCCACATATTCTGTCAACTTTTCTGACGATCCTGCCCAAAGATTCTGTCAGCTACGATTTGCGTTTTTTTTTCTCGCTAGGAGTCTTATTAAACAAATTCCACACAAACTCAGATCGGTGTTTTAACTTTAAATATTGAACTAACAAATTTTGATACAGGTCGGTGTGCTTTGGACAGCAACTCTTCTTTGTACTAGGTGTTCGTGGGTAGGTAGTATTACACACTACTGATTTGTCTTGTATGGTTTAATATTAGTGCCCTTACATGCAAGATAAATATGTTACCAGGCAGCATAATAATGTAGACAAAGCAACATATCTATGCAAGTCTCCAATCTAATAAGAAAAAAAAATATAATGTAACCATAGCGAGGTGGTATCGAGGTGGTATCGAGGTGGAATAACATCCAGAAGGCTTAGGAGATAGGAAACAACATAATGGACTTTTCCTGATTGTTGATGACACAGATTATCATTCGTCAGTGTCAATTCTAATTGGAACAAACATTCTTAAAGCCTTTATAGAAGATGCTAAAGCAGAATTTGGTAATGGATTTCTACAGCGAGCAAAACTCCAGACAAATTGGTACCTCACATTCGGATGCATAACTTTGAGGGAATGATTCTTAAGGAAACATGATCAAAAACTTGTTGTTATGAGTTATGCTCACATGGAACCTGTCATCATTCCACCCAACACAAAAGTGAATGTTTATGGACAAGATGCTTCCATATTTTTTACACCAGTGCCGTTATACAACAGATCAACAATTCGAGAACGATAGGAGATCTAGATGTTACATCAACTGTCATCATCTATGATTACCAAAGCAGAGATTCACTACCAATCATAATAAGCAACATCACAATGCAGACAATTAGAATTCCTCCTCGGATAATCATAGCAGAAATTCAGACAGTTACCGATGAACAAATTCAATGAAAATGAGGAGAAAAAAAGGAACTCTTACAGAATATAGATACTTTGAAAATATCAACAGGAAATTTGACGAAGGAACATTATATATGTAAGAAAGTGGGGAACTTGCAGATACAAAGACATCTTGGCATGATGTCCAACTGATATCGGATGTGTTACGACGGTACAGCATCGAACTGACTGATGATACACCATTTAAACAGCGAGTCAGAAAAATTCCACCAGCTATGTTTGAAGAAATTAGAGATCACATGAAACAACTTTTAGATACAGGTATAATACGGGTATCAAAATCCCCTTTCTCTACCTTAGATGAGATGAGAAAATTACACTGCATTGACGACGGATTATTTCCCGATCATGACAAGGAGCACACGGCAGGTGTGAACGATCAGCAGGGGATGCTCACTCCTCCATGGCACCTGGTCTCACCTCTGATGTTTCGGAGGTCCGTGTTTGCTCTGCTTCAATTTTGTATTGTTTAATGGACTTTGAAATTGAATAATGTTTTTTTATCACCATATCAATCGTTAAATACAGTGTTGAATTGAAAAATTCAAATTCTTGTAGAGGACAATACTTATGTTGACATTGAAGATGATTATGTAGACATGCATGCTATTTATGTTCATATGCAAGATAATTATATATACATGCATGTTACTTATTTATGTCAACATGCCACTTATTTATGTTAACATGCTAGTTATACTTATACATACAATATACCTGTATTTATGTCAAAATTCAAGATAATAAGTTGCATATCAACATACATATTTTGCATGTAAACATAATCATCCTGCATGGTGACATAATTATGTCACATATTGACATAACTACTTTGCATTTTGACAGAAATAAGTTGCATGTCTACATAATTATTTTGCATGTTCACATAAATATGTCGCATGTCTATATAATTATGTTTCATTTTGCATGTACAATGTCCAGTAAAGGCGCTCGTAACTTAATTCACACATATTTAAATTATATTGTCGTATAAGATTTGTAACAATCATGTGAAAATAATTCATAATAGATATGAAAACCTTTCTAGTAAGCCCTTAAATGTAAAAGTCAGAGCTCCTAACATATGACAACAATGCGTTTTTCTTTAGTTATAACCTACATTTTCATTGGATATATACCTTTATAGATAAATTAAAGATTTAGATTTAAGACTGGATTTGATAATTACAGTCATGAAATGAGGGTACCCAGCTTATTTGATAAATCGATATTGCTTCAAATGCAATTTTTAGCAATTTTTGACATAATTATGTGGCTACATTACTCCAAATATGTGAACATTTTTCACTGAAATTATTTGTTGCTAAAAATTGCATTTACTGAAATATTTAATGGGACAAAATTTAAAGAAATTGGTCAATACTTGCATTTTTGACAATAATTTACAATATAAATTTTTCATATATAATGGGACACCTTGTATTGTGTCACGTCTGGCATTGGATCGTAAATTACATTCCGTTTCTTTTCGGGTACATGTACCTATGAATGATTTTAAAGTCTTCTTAAATCAAAGCCTTTTAAACACATCATTGTAAAGGTATTGATTGGTATCTATGTCAGTCGTGGTCTGTGCCATACTGTGAAGTTTGAATTTACTGGAGCAGTACATGCAACATTTATAGCACATTGTTGTCATGTTTTACAGATTTAAAATTCTGTATTTAAAGCTAAGATAGTTAAAAATGTACAAAAGGATATCTGCCCAAATATCTCTGATTTAGAGCGGCGTCCCTTTATTTTTTATATATACACAGAAGAAGATCCTTTTTAAAATAGCCTATATTAAAAGGTCTCGTTTATACATGGTATATAATATGTTAGTATATTCAATGTCTTCATGTCACGGTCTCGGATACGCTATTACATAATAGGCAAGTGAACTCCTCTTTCAATATATTCTAAACTTATAAACCGAATTAGTACGCAGTTCTGAACGTTTTATTTTTTAAAACACTTTTATAAAAAAAAAAAAAACGTCATTTTGTCACCTGACTCTGTGTTGTTATCTGATTTCTGTCCCTCCCCCAGTTCACTCATTAACCGTTCACAATTAACTGGTCAAGCGATTCATACGTGACTTCCATTGTGAGGCATTTGGCGGTGATCCATCATATCTTATAATTATAAACAAGGTTACCTGTTTCTGTGGCATTTTTGACCACTTTTGATATTTCTTTTGACAAAGAATGAACACAAATGTCTTCAAGACGGAGAGACAAGACAACTACCGAAAGAATGGAAAATGGAATGTAGTATGATAAATGTTCATGTGTGGAGTTTAGTGACAGCACTGGTATGCTGGGTAATAAAATGTGTAAGTTTATATTTTAGATACTTTTTATAGAAAATGATGTAAATTTGATAATTAATCTTAATAAATTATTTCTTCAATCATTCCCTTCTATCACATAACATATAATTCTTTTATTGATTAATACACTGTAATGTGCAAGACTTATTCCTTTTGTAAAAGCATTTTATAAAACATATATTAGTAAATTGTATTTAATCTGGAATGATATTCTTAAAATTTTTCGCATAGGCAAATTGTTTAAGCTATGCAGGATATTTAAAACTAATGTTTAACAATTTGATAAATACGTAATATCGCAAGAACCTTGCAGCTATCTTACTTACTACCACTCTTTTGTGTGGGAGTCGAGAAAGCTCAAATCATGCGAGATTACTGGGGCACATGGCATTGTTTACAGTAGTGACAATCGAATGATTTGAACTATTTTATACCGAAAGTACAATGTGTTGTCAAGAATATAACTCCAAATGGTAGATTGTAAAATAAGGAAAGTTTAAATTATTTTATCAGTTTTAAAATATGACGATTTTCAATGAAAATTTATTGAGAAGAACCTGCTTAGTTAAAACTATTGTAAAAATGTAATATTTTAAGATAAGCTTCTCTCAAAAATTAAAAGGGCTAGTTCAGCGATTATTTAGCAAGGTATTCCACTAGGATTTTTACTTTTTCTGTCCTTATAAATTCTATAATGATCAATTTTGCATTGTATTCAATAGCACGTTGTCCCCATCCAACAAACATTTCCCACCTCCATCGCAAAATAGTCCGCTAAGTTAAGTAATGGCGATATCAAGTATTAGAATGCTACGCATTGAAGTGGTAAAGCGTTGCTTTTGAATGGAAGGTCTGGGTATTTTTACCAAGATTCAAATTATAAACATACCATTCATTTCTCATTCGAAGGGTAAGCTGGATAGTTATTCATTCCTCGTGTATACCACAACGTCATGTCCCAGTAACCAATCAGAATGGAGAAATAGGTCATCTGTCCTAAACTGTAAAGAGAGTAATGGATACATGTGTATACCTAACGAGAACATAACACATCTGTTGGAGTTTTGTTACAGATATCCAAGGATTCCAATTGAAAAGAGTAAAACATTACTGGCAATTTAATTATGATTCATATTTCATTATACTAATTCAGTACACTAATTGAATGATTGTTACTTGATATGATGATACATTTGTATGTGAAAAAATAAGTATATTTTTGCTCTACTAGTCAGAGACTATGACTAGAAGGGCTTATGCGATAGTAATGTGTCCGTCGTTCGTCTCTCTTTCTGTGTGTAAACAATATCTCGAAATGCTTCACCTCTTGCAGATTTGGTCTGATTTCTAAATAACCTGGTACACACGTTTACTGGTAATAAGATTCATAATAATGTATATCAGTTTTGATTTCTATGAACAGTGGTGCAGTGGCTACAGTTTCTGTGAAATTCTTGCATATTGCTACTGGAAAAACAGTTTTAGTCTGATTATAATGTAAAGTGACATGTAAGTAGCTTACACTGTGATGAAAAATTGTCTTCATTTTTATTCAATTTTGATGCACAATGCTGCCATGGAAACTTAAATTGATTTTTTTTTTAATTTTATTATAAGCGACTCCTACACTTGTAGCCCAGTAACAAAAAGAGACTTAATCAGGGATCATTATTCTATTTCTTGTTGCTACTTTTCCCTTCCATTTTTTTTATAACTACAGTCTCGAAAGAGAATTCTGTTTTTTTTTCAAGTGTCTTATGACATTTCTTCATTTATACTTTATAATGATGATACATCTAAAACATTATGGAATAAATCATTTTCTTTCAGATATTTGCTTGATTCTTAAGAAGTCAACGTCTCTTGTTGAAGCCTACAGCTGTAAACACTTTTTAAATGGGTGTCCAGATAAGCAGTACTGGAGTAATGAAGTATTTGAATGTACGTATTACACATTGAATAAAAATTATGTTTTTCTTAGATTTAAATATATCATAATGCTTTAAAATTAAAAAGGTTTAAGGTATTTCTATGGCACGCCAAATTCCCAAAAAATGAGCTAAACCTAGTTTCACAATTGATAAACTGGGTTTATCGACTGTAAACTATAGTTAACAAACAGTAAACTATAGGTAACGATTCGTTCAGTATAGTTTTTATCTATAAAACTATATTTAACGGCTGTTAACTAAAGTTTACGAATGCTAATCTAAGTTTTTCTGTCTGTAATACATGTAAAGCGTTCACAGCAAATTTTGTTGCTAAACATAGATTTACGTCTGTAAACTATAATTTACAATCGTTAGCTGTATTTAAGAGTTGTAAACTATAGTTTACAAATTGTGAAACTATATTCATCAAATCGTTAGCTATAGTTAATGTTTTGTAAACTATAGTTTACAAATCGTGAAACTGTATTTATCAGATAATCTATGTTTTGCAATCGCAAATGATATTTTTCGGTGTTAAGTATAGTTATACCCGCACTTTCTAAAGAAAGTTCGGGTATATTGTTGTTACTCATGTCCGTCCGTCTGTCCGTCCGTCCGTCCGTCCGTCTGTCACACTTTTCTTCCCTGAACTCCTCCTACATTTTACACAGTAGCTTAATCATCTTTTGGGAGATGGTTGGTGGGGTCATGTAGATGTGCAGTAAGGTTTCGGAATTTTGATTTTGCCCCGGGGGGTCAAATGGGGGTCGAAAAATGACGTTTTTATGCAAAAGCCCCGTCTTCCCTGAACTCCTTCTACATTTTAATCAGCAGCCAAACCAGATTTTGGGAGATGGTTGGTGGGGTCATGTAGATGTGCAGTAAGCTTTCGGAATTTTGATTTTGCCCCAGGGGGTCAAATGGGGGTCGAAAAATGACGTTTTTTAAGCAAAAAGCTCAGTCTTCCCTGAACTCCTCTTACGTTTTATTCAGCAGCCTAATCATCTTTTGGAAGATGGTTGGTGGGGTAATGTAGATGTGCAGTAAGGTTTTGGAATTTTGATTTTGCCCCGGGGGGTCAAATGGGGGTCGAAAAATGATGTTTTTTATGCAAAAAGTCCCGTTTTCCCTGAACTCCTCTTACAGTTTACTCAGGAGCCTAATCATCTTTTGGGGGATGGTTGGTGGGGTCATGCAGATGTGTACATGCAGTAAGGTTTCTAAATTTTGATTTTGCCCCAGGGGGTCAAATGGGGGTCGAAAAATGACGTTTTTTATGCAAAAAGC
>PRKT01000992.1:0-29540 GCA_003671525.1 Saccostrea glomerata
CACCCTTGGGCAGAAAATCAATCATTCATGCACTTGGGTACGCATATCAATGTTACACATCAATGAACATTCTGCTCAACAACGACCCTCATTAATTTCTATTTATGTAAAACAAAAAATATTGATGGATGAAATGTGTTTAAATTTCGTCTTGGATTAAATGATTTTGAACATAATCTGAGGGTTTCATACATTTACAAATAAAAAAACTTAAAACTTAGTATTGTAGAGCTAGAGAAACTACTAATAGTTGAATTGAGATGTTAGTAAAAATGATCATAACTGAAAAATAATACTTGGCAAAATTAAAAAAAGAATTTTTCAAAAGCCCCAATCTTAAAAAAAATGCAATTAGAGTATCCGATAGTATCGAAATTGGCCTCACTATATAATGATAATTTAAAACTAATTCTGGTGGAAAATAATCAATACAAGTTTAATTTTCTGCATTAAAAATATATATGGGAAAAAGTATCAATAAAAAAAATTGAATTATTATTATAACAGATAATTGTGTTCAGTGTACATTTATGTCGGTATGAAAATTTTCCTGGTATACTACTCAAAATAAATTTCGGCTGTCTTTTATAGTTCCATTATTTATTGGAAATCTCATTTTTGAATTTGCTTCGCCCATAACATTAATAAACCCCGCGTATCATTGGGACTGCTGCGACTGCTCTCTAGGACCAATGAAACTGCTGCGACCGCTCTGGGACTGCTCTGGGACCGCTATGGAACTGCTTTAGCAGTCCGAAAAAGCAGTCTCCGGGACTGCTTTGTGTCAGGTTGGGTCTGGTCGGTACTGTAGTGATACTAGTTGCATCTACCCACCTCAAGGATTTCTGATAAAAATGTAACTCTGTTCCACAATTTCCTAAATATTTTATTAAATTGACAAAGATTTAATTCTGTGTCATATACTGATATAACAAAATTAAAACTCAATTGCCTCTGCTTTTGGCAGTGTAAACGAATTAAACAAAGAGATGAGACAATATTGGACGTCGATTACATGTATACGGTATACAGGGAAATTTTCGCCCCTTTTTATTTTCGCCCTTTTCAACTTTGTCACAGGTAGGCGAATTTCAAGCTGGGTGAATTAAAAAATTCAAAGAACACAGTGAAAATTTTGAAACAGAACTGTGACTGGGCGAATTTAAAACGGGGCAAATTTAAAAGGGCAAAACTAACAAAGGGCGACAATACGGTGAATTCAGCATGACTTTAACTCCACAGGTGAGACAAGTCTTTTCAGAAAAGATTTTTTTTTCATACCTCGTCATCTTTTAGGAGAAATATGACATGTTATTTAAGCACCTTTTAAGTTTTTTTGAACAATTTCTCGATATGTTTATGTCTTTTTTTATGTATTCGGAAAATATTTATCTGGTGTGTAAATGAATTTTGATTATATAATTGAAATCTATTGAAAGATTGAGAGCTTCGAACTACTTATTGATCTCTTAACAAATACAAGTAAATCAAAATAAATAGAGAATAATACATAGAAAATCTGTATCACACCCCATATCAACGAGAAATCCCAATATCAGCCCGAGCTCCAAAGGCCAAAGGGTCTATTTGGGATTTGATACAGATTTTGTCATGTATTGTTGTTTTTGATATATACGTACATTTGCGGTATCTCTCCATTATATAAACATACAGAGAGAAAATATCTTCAATTCTATATGAAGTTTGTCAGAGGTCAATACGTGACCTAATTACACGGCGCAAAAATATCTACCGGTACATAAATTATAAAATGACCTGCTCTACTTGCTTTTCATGTATAAAAATGAGCAAAATAAGCAAATGAAATAATATTTATTTTATCTAAAATGTAAACAAGTATTTCATGCAGTTTTGGGGCTATCGATTCAACCTGTACACATAGAGAAAACTAGAAACCTAGAGCTTGTTTAAATTTTTCTTCACTTTTGTCAGCTACCTCAGCTGTCTCTAACGTTCATCCTTATTTTTTGGTTAGACATATGGTTTAATTTTCATGACAAACTTTTATTTTATCTTTAAATTTTACTCACGATAAATGTGTAAATGTGTTGAAAAATATCATTGCAATCATGCCATGAACAGCTACCAAAAACCTCGGCGTTTTCGTAGTTTAATGTAAAGCTGTCGCCAGTGTCTCTGTGTTTATCAGTGTTTTACAGTAAGTATGCCTTTAGTTCCCGAAACCGTAGATTGTTTTTGATCAAATTGCAAATTAACTGGCTTGTACAAGTGTCTCAATGCATCGGATCTATCCATCCCTTTCCGGCGACCGAAATTCCTCCAACTTTTTATCATCAAACTTCGGACATGTTTCTTGTGTCTTTTCAGCATCGATAATCGTTTTTCACGAATAAAAATATTCTCTGATAACAAATGTTCACTATTACTGATCACAAGCAGTCTTTCACAAAATATTCCCTTCGAAATAGATTCCTAAGCGTAATCACCCCTATTAATGTTATTGTGATTTAAATTCAAGACACGTGGTTTAGGTTGATCTATTCAAAGGTTATAGGGTAGAACCGGTTTTATAAATAGAATTGGCAGTAAACATGATATTGCTATAGCCTGTTTCTTTTGAAAACATGTCCTGTAATAAATGTTTCCAGACCTTTCTAAAAGACTTTCATGGTTTTCAAAAAAAGGGGGTGACTAAAGGAGGGGGTGTTAAAATAACAATATATCTTACATGCATACATTTCGGCGAAAATTAGAGCTCACTAGCGACCGATACGCTGGTATTTTAAAATGTGCATTATCATCTACACTGACAGACCTTTGTCTGCCTTATATGGCTATTGTAATAAATGCGCACAGAGGATCTTACCACGAGCAACTTACAATCGTTGAATGAATAGCAACGTTTACGCCAAATACATGTTTACATTTTACTTCGAACACATAGTTCAGGTCAATCTACGATCATGTTAATGGACTGCAAAATAAGAAAAAAATGTTCTTACGAACAAAATACAAAGATAAGAAACTATGAAAGATGTTACGGGCATTTAAATGGACAAAACTTTGTTTACGTCGTGATCACGTGTTCGGCCAGGAATTCACCTGGCAATTGTATTCACCGATAGTACAACAAAGGAATTAATACAGACGCAAATTGCTTTTACAGTATGACTTTCAGAAACATAGACTTCCGCCGTTTATTTAACAAATAAATTGTTTGTCATTATGAGCATGAAAACAATATTTTTAAAAATGCTTTTCATTTACCATAGAATTTTCCTTTTTTTCAAGCGTAAAATTCTTGTAGTATTCGTAGTAACCCATAATGCAATACTCATTCAGCTGATTGGTCAGTTAAAATCATGCTGGTGCCTCATTTGCTAATCTGACGCCAAAAAATATAGTCCCGGTTCCCATGCAAAATATTTGTCCAAAAAGAAATTTTAATTCATGACTGCAGAAAATTTTACTAGAGAAAATACTCATTTAATTAAGTTTGAATGAATGTAAAATAGATCGATTGACTGAAGTACATTTCTACAGGCATTATCAGCTGATTCTAGGGTGGTGAAAACTGAAACGCAACATAATTTTCCTGTTTACCATGCCTCCACGTGCTAGTCACTTCCTAGCCACATTTCCGTGAATAATTTACCCTATCTCGCTGAAGTCTCGCTAACTCTCACCAGAGCCACTGCCAGAGCTACTCTGAACTCATCGGGTTTTATAATTTGCAGAACATCGAAAAATTAAAGGTTCCGAACACATTAGTAGGAGTGGTAATGCATTCGAAGCGTAACCGCAATGCAAGCCGATTTACACCTTGCGTCATTTATCAAAATCTACGACGGACGGTTAGTGCAATAATTTAGATTTGAAAATATTCAATCGTCAGTCTCAAATATATATATAAGTAATAAATAACAAGTTTATAACTTCAAAGGGAATTGAAGTGGGTCAGTATGTGATCAAATCGTCTGAGAAGACCATCGACCTTCACAGGATTTGATCACGTGACCGACCCACTTCAATTTTGTTAAAGTTTATAAACTTTTTATTTATTTCTTAATTATATATTTGAAATTAGTTTATATTATGACGTCGTTAAATGCTCATGTGACGTCAGCCTTGTGTGTTCAAATGAAAACAACATATTGAATATGATAGTAAATAAATCCGAGGTACTCAGTATGAAAAACAAAGAGATGTTCTGGAAATGTGTAATAAAGTGTGTGATTACGGGTGAAATAAAGGGTGCTGATACAGGTTATGTAATACAGGGCGTGTGGCTGTCTTCATATCAGGGATGCAAAAATCCTGTATCATAGAACAAATATAAAATTACATGGATATATATATAGAATATAATATTCTGCATTTTGTGATTCATATTCGGATATTTTCAGACTCTTGACAACGGAGTGAGGGGGTGCCAAATTACAACTAATAACAGGTGACTCTCGATCTCTCGAAGTTCAAGGGACCGCAAGAAAAGTTCGAGAGATCGAAGGGTTTGAGAGTTAGAATGTAAATGAAATCCGAAAATTTCAGTTCCGATCATCGATGTTCTACTATTGTAGATACCCTGAATAACTTAATTTGAAAATGAGGCAGGTCATTAATCATTACAGATATCTCAATGTTACAAGAAGGATATGGAGATGACAAACAGTATTCAATATCAAAGTCCATAAAACAATACAAAATAAGAGCTAAGCAGACACTGACCCCCAAAAACATCAAAGGTGGGATCAGGTGCCATGAAGGAGTGAGCATCCCCTACCGTGTGCTTCTTGTCAGGATCAGGAAATAACGGAAAAAATCTGTCGTCAATTTAGTGTTTCAATAATATCCTAACAATTGGTATGAAAAACGTCGGTGAGCATTTGACTCAATGATAAATTGTATTTGCTGACAAGGTCATTGTATCGACCATAGATCTAACGAAATGATGGCTTTAAACGAGACTGCTGATATTCTTGTTTCAGCAACTTGCTTGTCAATAAGGTACCTCGTTTGAGAAAATGTTCATACGTACAGCATGCTCTTGCGTATCGAATCAACTGAGATATATATACTCCCTATGCAGGCGATGAAAGTATTGCTGCATAAGGAAGGGAAGTTGACGATAGACGAAATAAAAGTTAAAGAAAAGTTAAAGTCATCACGTTCATTAAATAGCTTGGTTGTTAGATTACCATAAGTTTCTTTTTCAATTAAAATATCCAAGTATAAAACAGAAGTGTCGGACTCTGTGATATCTTTTATCTCAAGCTCACCAGGATATATCTTATCGACGTAGGAATGGAAATAACCATTATTAATTGACAATACGTCGTTGATATATATATTATGTCGTGTTGAAGGCCACAGTAAGTGTTATCTCCTTTTCACGCTTAAGATTTTGCATAACTCCTGCTTCATATAATTATAAAAATAAATCTGCTAATAACGGAGCGCAATCTGTACCCATGGAATTTAACTAAATTGTTGGAATACCTGTTCTCCAAAAAACCACATAGATATTGTCATTTAGAAACTCAAGCATCTTCTTGATGTCAACTTCAAAGTACTTATTTCTGCAATCAGAATCTGTTTTAACAAAATAATTTTGCAAATGATCAATCACGAGGTAAGTAAATTTACGAGTTCCTTTTTTATTGAAGAAGCAGCTGTCAATAATATCAAAAACCCTGGATTAATTTGTCATGGGAAATTGTTGTGTATAAAGCTGCCTGAAAAGTCGTAAGTTTTTAAGCTGTTGATTTTTGTAGTCCTGTGATTTCAAATTGTCATAAAGTTCTTTAGAATTTTTTAGTATCCACATCTGATTCACACCACTTCATGAATATATAGTTGCACAGTACTGTTGAAGTTTTTCCTTCACTACTATCAATATCTTAGTGAGAAGTAACGTAAGAGGCTTGGTTGAACATTTACTGGAAAATGCAGTGTATCTTTGTTTGTAAGGGTTTTAATGAAGTTTCGGAATCCGGTATACCGGTATATAAAGTAGCTCAAATTCATTTTGGCTTTGTGGAATATTAAAAGTATTCAAAATTGACAGTTGATTTTGAAGAATTTTTTCCTTAGAAAGGGATGTGAAAGTCGGTATCTCTACATTTTACTCTATATTATCTCGGCATCTCTTCCTTAGGCTATTGTGAGTTGTTATGTATAATCTGATTTCAGTCAGTATGTTATAATAACTGTTTTATTATTCGTTGTGAATAACTGCTATCCAAGTACGGTTTGTTCCCGTTATGAATATATTTGAATTTTATGAATAGGGAAAATGTGTGGAAAACGTGAATTTGTCAGCGTGATCTTATTAAATAATTCGTATAGTCTGTATCATGGTTGGCAAATAGGGCAAGGTAAATAGAAAATTAAAAGAAGATAAAATCCATAAAAACTATTTGCATTCTAAGTTTTGATTGATTATTGACTTGAATAACAAGATAGAAAATTATCCTGAATAACTACTCGGGGATTTTTTTATCGTAATGAAGTTAAGAATTATCAGCTTAAATATAATTTATATTTCAAGAAATGGTATATTTTTACTTTAAAGATAATAATTACATGTAAAATTGACTAAAATAGTTAATAATTTCGCTTTCACAAACTGAATATTTTTATACCATTTTTTTTTTTCATTTTTTGAATACATTTTATAAAAATTCTGAGTATTCACGTTGATAAATGTTTTGATTTAAAAACTACTTTAAAGAATGGTATGATATTTTCATCAAACATCAAATGAGTTTTCTCAAAAATTGTAGAAAGAAAATCAAATATCACTGATGAAAACCAATGTTCCGTGACGAAGCTTAAAAACAATAAATCTGTACTTTGCGGTGCGTGTTTTGTGAAATAAGCATCTTTTTGTGATAATTATCAAAATTTAAAAATTTGGTTTCATTAAAAACACAAAATATTTAAAAAAAAAAAAGATCTTTGAGATAGAAAGAGAGCCGTTGGAAAATATTAAACCAAACCGGAAATGACATTAATCGCAGCACAATAAAGGTTACAAATGGAAATACATGTACCCCCGGGGGTCATGATTTGAACAAACTTGATTCTACACTACACGAGGATGCTTTCATATAAATAAGATCAATTACGGCTTTGCTATTCTTGAGAAGAAGGTTTTTAAAGAATTTTCCTGTACATTTCTACGTAAAGATTTGGTCAGCCATTATGGCTCCGCCCAATCCCCGGGGGTCATGATTCAAACAAAGAATCAGGGGCAGTAAGCATATATGAGCTGCCCAATATTTTTAAAAAAAATTTATACCAGTGCTATCCTTAGGTTGGTTTATTTTTCATATAACGAGATGTCCAGTTTGATATAAATAGCGATAAAATTTTCAACATTTGATTTGTAGCTGAGTTATCACGATGTGAAGTTGTGTGATTTTTCCGGAAATGAGAAATTTCCATCAAATTCTCACATTCAAAACAAGATTTACATATGGCCGCACAAAAACAACACGATAAAAATTTAATAGATTGTTTAAAATGGCACAATAAATTATTTCTCAAAGTATCATTCTGTTGTTTGCATGCGGCCACCATGAAAAATATATAAAACGATGTTTTTTGAGGCCGATTTTGATCGCTTCCGGTTTCGGTCTTTATATTCAGACGTAAACAAAGTTGGAGGAAACAGAAAATGTGACAGTAGATTTATCAAAGTTCTAACCATTTAACAGGTAGGGATGAATTGAAAATCAGAGCAATTGTAATTTTACATGCACTGTTCAAAATTAAATCCCCTCCTATACTTGATTCGACATGACAGACTCCGCTAACTCCATGAACTCGGGGTAATCATCACATGCATGTCAAACAGTTGAAAATAGAAAATGTGTATCTAAAATATATCAAACAGGAACACAACATGCTATCTTCTTTCAAAGAAAAAAATACATTATAAAAAAAGTGACTTAATCATTGATTCTTTTTGATTTAGGCCCTAATATTTATGATTCATTCATGAACCCTCGATCGGCTGGTTGATCTGCATGATTAGCCGCGTTTTATCAGTTGTGAAAATCTTTACATATACGGCATTAAAATATAAATATACTACATTTCTAGGTTGGTGTTTATAACATATTTTTCTGTCTGAGTACAAATACAAAAGAGTCTAGCGTTTGTGTATTCAAGTTCAATTCAAGAGACCTTACCCTTGTACCTGTGTACTTTGTTTAAATGTATGGTGTGCTATAACAGTCAATAATTTAAAAAAAATGGTAAGAGTTTTTTTTTGGTTTGTTAGTTTGTTTGTTTGTTTTTTTTTATGTTAAACCGTTAAAGAAATAAAAAAAAATGTTTCTTAAAAAAAAAAGCTAACATCACTAAATCCAATTAATGTTCTTTGCAGAATAAACAATATAAATTCTTTCCATTTTACTTGTGGGAACAATGTATTTTTGTTGTTTTTTTTAACTTATTAATCAAAATATTATTAATGTAAAATTAAATTATTGCAAGTATTAGAAAAATAATTAGATTACCTTGGAATATTATATATTCATTTAAATCACCATTTAAATGAAAAAGAAATGTTTGTCATTACAAGGTTCATCTTTTTTGTTTTAATTAAAAGTACCCAATAATGTACTTGCCTCAGATTTTATTCATTAAACTCAAATAGGTAAATCAATAAAACTGCTATTTAAATTGATTTCATGAATGAAATAATTAAATATTATACCTGGTGATATTTATAAATTATTCCCTTTTTCTCATATATAAAGAAAATCTTATGCAAATGTACATACACTGTACAAGTAACCCCCCTCATTCCATAGTTATAGACAAAATGTGCATAGTTACATAATATATATAGTAATTTAATTTTGATATTTATATTTTAATTGTAGGATGCCTGGAGATGGTCCAAAACAATATCCTGTTACTGGAGCTGTTACTTGTTGGTATTGTCAGTGTCGTGCTTGAGCCAGAGTTGTCGGGGCATGTGCCCATGTGGCCTCAATATTGTGGTTTCTTCTCTATGAAAGACACACGAACTTTGCAGTAAGACCTATTCAAGACTGGGCTGACTACATTGAGGATGCAGCTGTGCAACCTGCAGTAATGGATGGCTCATCAGAAAGTGAAATGAGTGCAACGGAAGAGTGACATGAATTGCGACATTGGTTTATTGAGAGTGAACATTCTGCAGATTATAGGCGTCTCTTTATGAATGAAAATTCTCAAGAGGGACGTTAAACAATATACAATCAATCAATCAATCTGCAGGTTATGATATCCACTGCATTAGACTCCCATTATTGTTTTCAACAATATAGTGGAAGGCTGTGTATATATTGTTATTAATTAATTGTAAATAGGGATTTTTATGTATCTATGTTTTTTTTTATTTTTAAATTGTGATCTCTTAACATCTGTTATATAATTGAGAAATTAAAATATAGTACATTGTACATCCCAAAAACATATTAGATTCATTGCATGAGTTTAATAAGTTCGGTTGTAAATATTGAAAGATGAATTATGTACTTTGACAAATGAAATGATTTGCTATTATCGTATGATTAATTGTTATCAAAATTAATATACTGATGTAAAATGCATAATGCATCACAAAATGTTTCTCAGATAAAAGTAACAATTATAGTTTATTATGCAGTGTGTTTATTTGCATATTGAACTTTGTTAATAATTAACATGATTATATACAAGTACTGTTATTTTTTGTAATACAATGTAATACAAAACCTTTCCAGACAAACATGTACTAGAAAAACTAATTCTTTGATGCTTAGATCATTTTTATGACATTGTGAGGATGATAAACATTATCTTAATTATTATGAGAAAATGTAATGTATAAGGCATGAGTGGTGTGATGTTAAACTTCTATGATCTTTTTGGAAAAAGTATAGGTGGGTGATGGGAGTTCTGGAATTTGTTTATGCAAACTGAAATCCCTTATTGTTATTTTTGTCAAGTTTAATGAATTGTTATTAAAAATGTTCATTGAATACATTTTTGTTTGTTCACTTTGTGCATTCAATGTATTTTTATGTTAAATACATACAAGCAAATTCAAAGAATTGTGATGCCCCGCTTTCGGTGTCTTTGTGAGTGAGATGTTATTTTTTATGACATATTGTGTCTAATATGAACACCCAATCATATGTCATTTATTTAAAAATTATCATTGAAGTTGATTTTTTGAAGGATGAAAACCCTAATCCTGACCGTTAAAAACTTATGGCCAAAGTGAAAGTTTTTAAAGAAGGTCAACTCCAAGGTCAAGGTCAAAGGGTCAAAGTTGTTGATATCCAATGAAAGGCCTTCTCAAGGATTACGTATGTGAAGTATGAAAGTCCTAGCCATTACCGTTCAAAAG
The DNA here is from genome assembly GCA_003671525.1 of Saccostrea glomerata. Taxonomy (NCBI): domain Eukaryota; kingdom Metazoa; phylum Mollusca; class Bivalvia; order Ostreida; family Ostreidae; genus Saccostrea; species Saccostrea glomerata. The sequence goes on from PRKT01000992.1 coordinate 10,376, forward strand.
TTATGGTCAAGGTTAAAGTTTATTCAAATGTACATAAATCTTTAAGGTCAAGGTCAAAGTTGTTGATATCCAATTAAAGTTCCTGCCACAAAGAATATATATGTGAAATATGAAAGTCTTATTATCTATCGTTCAAAAGTTGTGACAAAGTTAAAGTTTTTTAAAAGTAGTGAAAACTCCAATGTCAAGGTCAAAGGGTGAAAGTTGTTGGTATCCAATGAAAGGTCTTCTCAAAGAATTACATATGTGAAGAGGAAAGCCCTAGCTCTCACATTTCAAAAGCTATGGTCAAGGTTAAAGTTTATTCATAAGTACGTAAATCTCAAAGGTCAAGGTCAAAAGGTAAAGGTTGTTGGTATCCAATGAAATGTCTTGACTCAAAGAATATATATGTGAAAAATAAAAGTCCTAGTATCTATTGTTTAGAAGTTGTGACCAAGGTTAAAGTTTAAAAAGTAGTTAAAACTCCAAGGTCAAGGGGTAAAAGTTGTTGGTATCTAATGGAAGGTCTTTTTACAAGGATTACATATGTGAAGTATGAAAGCCTTATTTCTCACCGTTTAAAAGTAATGGTCAAAGTTAAAGGTTTTTCATAAGTATGTGAAACTTCATGATCAAGGTCAAAAGGTCAAGGTTGTTGGTATCCAATGACAGGTCTTGCCACAAAGAATACATATGTGAAATATGAAACTTCTAGTACCTACCATTCAAAAGTTATAGCCAAAGTAAAAGTTTGGAATTTTTGTGTAAGAGTGGGTTAAACTCAAAGGTCAAGGTCAAAAGGTCAAATTTTGTGGTACCCAAAGAAAGGTCTTGTAACAAGGAATACACATGTGTAATATGAAAGTCATAGCTCCACTAAATCAAAAGTTATGGGCAAGGTTAAAGTCTTTGTGACGGACAGACTGACAGACTGACAGACAGACGAATGATATTTAATGCCCCCCTGCTTTCGCGAAAACTGGGGACAAAACCAATTGTTTTACATTCAAATCCGTTTTTTACCACTTTTAGCTAAAGAAATATTTTCTTTTTACATGTTTAAGATCATTTCTGTTGTACTTGTATTAAACATCCATCTTTTATTTCTTTAATCATATTTACAAGGAACAAAAATTATTAAGAATTTCCAGAAATCAGTGAAAATTGTGTTATTTTTGTATTGACCCCAAAATGTCTTAATAGTGTTTTTTTCATCAAAATAAGTCTGAATAGGTGTGATTCAATCATAATTCTTTTAATATTTATAATATTTTGTCCATTATGGTTGGGGCATATTTAGGGTCTTAATGCCCCTGATTCTTTGAATCTACTCTACCTGAAGATGCTGGAACCATATAAATGTAAGCAATTATGGCATTTTTATTCTTATGAAAAAGTTTTTTAAAAGAATTCCCCTTTATATTTCTATTTAAAACTTTGGCGCGCAATTGTGGCCTCGCTTTACCCCCGGGGTCATGATTTGAACAGACTTAAATCTATATTACATGAGGATGCTACCATATAAATAGGATCAGTCATGGCTTTGTTATTCTTGAAAAGAAGATTTTTAAAGAGTTTCACTATATTTATCTATGCAAAAATTTGATCGGCCATTGTGGCCCTGCCCTATCCCCGGGGGTCATGATTAAACAAACTTGAATCTACACTACCTGAGGATCTTTTCAATTTTCCAATTTTGTCCCCTTGAATAAGGGCGTGTCTCTTCCTTCGAACAAATTTGAGTCCCATTCACCTAATGATGCTCTGTGGCAAATTTGGTTGAAAAAGACCCAGTCGAAAATGTGAAAAGTTTAAAGACATACAGACGAAGGCCGGACAAAATGTGATCAGAAAAGCTCATTGAGCCTTCGACAAAATTGTCCTTTTGGGTACCTAGGACCCATTGGAACGTTAACAAAGGATATGTGACCATGTAGATTTGGACGGTACTAAGATTTCGTCTGGAACTGCATCCGTTGTTTGCAAAACGAACGGAGTGAGGGAATATTGCAAATTGGTGTATAGGATACGAGGTATTAGGTAGAGGCGCTGTGTGGCTATAAGGTAAAAACGAATTTAGGTGTGCCGTCTTCCCGAAGGTCCACCAATATACAATTCCAGAGATAAAACAAATGATGAAGGTTTCCGTATTAATTAGTTGAGTCTCAACGGTGGCAACAGTTAATATAAATCAACAAACAGACATATTAAAATAATCGAGTCGGATATGGCAGAAGTGGCCCCGGACTCAGACTCTTTCCGAGTTGGACGTGGCGGAGGCTGGCCTCCGTTTATTCCAGACTGAAGACTGAAATTATACATGAATATTTATAAGAATGTACATACTGAGTAAATGAATGACAGGTGTTGACATTAAGTAAAATGAGTGAAAGGTTCAAAGGTATAGAGTAATTGAATATACTTAATGACTCTTTGATGTTTGGAGATGAAGAGCAGATAATTACACAATGTTGTTTTAAGAGATTAACTGTTACATGTACAGTTCTTTAGACATAGCACTCTGTCTCTTTTTAATTACCGATCAAGAGTCTAGAAAGTGTCACTCGTAAATTAAACAATTATATTCACAAAATATATTGGTAGGAAGAAAATATGGCATCAAGTTGAAATTGAAAATAAAGTCTAAAATTAAAGTTTATATATTCAGTAACGGTGAATTTTTCACTGTGATAGACACCACAGAAAGCCCTTTACCCATCCTCAGGGATAATTTGTTCAATTAGTCAATAATTAATAACAAATGAAGGCTGAAACTGTGCCCCAAATACTTGGCACCAAGTAGTCCTACCACTTCGGCTGATAGCATAAAATTATAGTCCTAGTAATGATATTGTTGACACTCTAAAAATATGTCGCATTAAATATCTAATTTTTTATCCATTAATTATCTAAAATAAACTATAAAAACAGTTTTCCGTCTGAGTACTTTCAGTTCTTTGATGAATTTACTGCTTTTGTAAGCTGATCAGACTGGTCCCTTCAGAACGTGGTGCAATTTGGCTGCCATTCGTTGGTCTATCTCCCTGATTTCCCGGTGTTGATCTCCTATTCATTGCATATATCCACAAAAGAAGTTTATGAATGGTGCTACAATAGCAAAATTATAGTTGTTTCTACATTGGTAATTCAACCGAAATAAGACCATGAATCTAATATAAGACTTTTTAAGATATCATTTAGAATACACTGAAAAAAATTGTGAGATTTAAATTTTAATATTTTAGATGAAATGTTCTGTGTCTTCAATTCTATCATATAAAGGCTAGGTGTAACTAAACACAGCATGCAAATTAAAAATAGCATTTATTTAAAAAAACATGCAAGTAGTTGACATTGGGGGGAAAAGAACACCTTCACAAAACTTAATTGAAATACACCTCTAATAATGTAGTTGAAAACATTATCAGTACTTCTGTCAGTTTTTTTTTATTTCAGAAATTATAAAAAAAAAAATAACCGGTCAAAATTAACAATTTATAAGATTGATTGATTTGATTTTTTCACTGTCTTCCTAGGTCACAAGTCATACATGTATATATGTACAGGATCTCTATGTGCACAAGGTCTTAGTGGGTAGATTATTACCCCCCCTTTTTTTTTTATAAAAATTCACTTGTCGAGGGAAAGCTGCAAATTTTGCCCTAGACTCCTCACATAGGACCATTGAGCAGCAAGGGATATTTGTCGTGCCAGCACCTACTGCCACACAGGACCTCATTTATACAGTCTCATCCGAAAGACCGGTCCAAATGTCCCACAGTGGGATTCGAACCAGCGACTCTAGAGCAAAATATCAATGCTCTAACTATTACGCCACGTGGGCAACTATTATGATACGGAAAAACACGTCATCATCAAATAATGCATAATAAATTATTTTGTGAAAGACAGAATACTATTTCTGCGTCGTTGGAAATATATGCATTTTTTTCTGCGCTTATTCAGCTTATGTGTGACGTGTCATAAAATTTGAAAAGATTCCTGTCTAAATATATGTTGTTTCTGGGCTTAAAAATTAGTACAGAATAATAGGCTCGTAAATGTTAACAAGAAGAATCTAAAATAAAAAATTACATGTTTGGGTACAGTATTTAACAATCATTTTCTCTAAAATCTGACTAGAAATCCTGATTAAAACTGCTTTAAGACTTGTGGGACAAACTAAGTTCGTATATTTTATGTTCAAGTACAAAATATGATTTTTTTTTCATGTTTTCTTTCTCTGAAACAAGATACAACTTACTTTGTACAGATAGATGTACTTAAACCAATCACTATTCCTGGTGACCATAACATCTGAACAAGTGACGTATAAGCGCAGTGCTCTTCTGAAAAAAAAAATACACATTTTCTTTCTCATTTTTTGTTCATTTTTTTTTATTCAATAAATAAAAAAAATTATCCTACCTAAATGAGTGTCTGGAACCCCCCATTTTGGCAGAAGCAGCACTACAGCCAGCCCAGTAATGTACGCCAGTAGGGAAACAAAAACAGTGACAGAAATCACAGCTTAAACAAAGAAGAGAACAACATAATTAACTCGACAAAATGAGTGTTTTGATTTAAATCTAAATAAATGGCGTATCTGGACCAAAAATTAGATTAAGTGTAGATTTACATGAAATTCGTTTTTTACTCAAATTCAAATTTTCACCGATTTTTTTCTTGAAAAACGAGCGTATGCCCTTGCACTATCCCCATTTCCTACATTGAGCATAACAAATCTATTTTTATACAAGTCACGTGACAAAAAGCTGATACGTGTGATATAAATGGTAATAACTACGGTCCAGTCCTATCCATTATGATCGCAATATTACATTTTCTACAAGTACTCAGTTGCTTTGTTACAATTTTTTAAAAGAAGTAATACATATTAAAAGGGTACAAAGGTCACATTTTCCATATCGGTCCTTAACATAGCTGAAGAGGTAATCATTAGTGTGACAGATAGTTTATACCGCTCATTAATATGTAATGTGGATATCAAATTGTAAAATATAAATATTTAAAATAGTGCATGTTTTCATGCCTGCAAAATAAATACTACTTGCAGTGTGTAAAAAAGAATGACATGTCACGAAGGATTTTTGTGAAACGCAACTAATGAAGTTACCTACACATGTTTCAAATTGTTCTTATCAAATAGTAACTATATTAATTGGGTGTTTATATGTGTATGTCCTGCATTTTACATGTTTCGGTATAATAAATTATTCATTGCATGATTGTGATTCTTCGCCCATGAAAATCATATTCCCAACGGGTGTTACTCCCGAAGAATATGATTTTTCATGGGCGAGGAAATCTTTATGTATCCCTCACTATCATGCAATAAATCTGTAATATTCATTAAAGGTTCACATTGTATTTGCATTAATTATAACACTCTGCGTTGATTTCGACGCAAAATGTTATAACGCTTAATGTAAAAATAAATTAAATTTTGAGGTGTTATAATAGTTAGCGATGTAAAGCACCAGACATTATTGAAAAGATTTTTCACCTAATGTATAAACGTGTCTATCAAATATTCAAATATACACCATGTGTACATACCTCCAGGTGAAAAATTTCCGTCGTCGGTCTCATATCGAATAACCCCTTGAATATACTCAGTAGTTGTCATCGCTCCTCAAAAACAAATAAAATCTATCACATGTATTGAAGGAAGAAAGATAATAACTCTTTCCTCACATTTTTCTACAGTCTTCTTTCCCAGCATTCAAATTCAATTTCAATAGAAACTGACCGAATGTTTTCTTCAAAATACACAATGATCAGTTACTGGTTATATCAGTTGATGTGGCAACAATACTACCTCATACACATGTACAACCAATAGGCCTTTTACTCTCTGTTATGGTTCAATGTGATGAATGATAACTCATTACAGGTAGTTGTTAACTGCAGAGACATTTAAACTTCTTAAAACATGTCTATGTCTTTTACTTTTACTCGTTACATGTGCTCCTTTAGTGTTGACATTTAAGGAGTGAATCTAATTCTTCGACAAATTATTCGGTATAACCTGGTTTGGTTCAGTTTGCGGATTATAAAAAGCGCATTAGAGTTGATTTAAAAAAAATATGCAAATTATAAAAAAAATGATCCGAAAATTAAATGCTAATTAAAGGTACATGGACACAGTTTCTGCTAAAATTTCAAAATATATTTTTCAATTTTTACAAATTTACCCAGGGTCTTTCTAATGATCATCAAAAATTTGAACGTCAGTTGTCGAAAATCAAGAAAAATTAAGAGATCATTATCTTTGTCATGTAAACAAGGTTTGTGTCATGTTTTTGTTTACACTTTTGAGTATACTAATATTTGTTTGTTCAAAGAAGATAGTCCGCGTGGCGCAGTGGTTAGAGCGTCTGCTCTAGAGTCGCGAAGTAAGGAGTTGATCCTTACGTCGAGGGTTCGAATCCCACTGTGGGACGTGGAGACCGGTCCTTCCCTCTAAACTGAGATCCCGTGTCGCAGTGGATGCTGCCACGAAAAAGATCCATCTCATATAAATTGCCCCTGAGTGCCGAGTATAGGACAAAATTTGTAGCTCTACACTGGCCAGTGGTGGAGACTGAGTGAAAAATTCTCGAGCGGGACGTTAAACAATATAAAACCAATTAATCAAGTTAATAATTTCAAAAACAATTAATTTTAAATACGATTCGGCAGTTAATAATAATTTTCTGAATTTCATTTTGTAATAGATATGGTATTTTCTATAAATAAAACAAAATCAAGACACAAGCTTTGTCTACATAATGAAAAACTTTCTGTTTGTTCTGTATCTTGTTTTTAAATCAACAAATGATGTTTAAATTTTTGCTAATCAATAGACGATGCTTAAGTTAGGAATTGTAAACATTAAAATTGGTTTAAAAAATTCAGTTGAAATTGTGTCAATGCCCCTTTAAATGCAATATATGTTTGACTTATATATATTCTCTATATCGGTGATATTTTCACAAGCTTATTAAATTAAGTAAGTCATTAAATGAAGAAAAAATCAGTCAATCTGGATAAAAAGATGTAGCTTTTCAGTCAGAATGCTCTAAATATAAACAAAGGATATATTATCTTATTTTTCAGCTCTAGTACAGCTTCCACAATTCTTATGTCAATGTAACACATTGTATAGTGTGTTTAATTATCACTGAAATATCTCGTATTGAACGAAGAAACAGGATTTATGTTATTTATACCTTTTCAGGAAGAAACTTCACTTTACGAGGACCGTTCAAAAATAACGCTGACTTGCTGCACAGAAAAATATTTACCGACATAATCGAGCAAAATATACAAATAAGACACATGATATAAGAGAATCGTTACTTATATGGTCTTCAAAATTTTAAATTAAAATTGTAAATTGGTATCATTTTTGGGTGATTTATCAGGACTTATCATTAAGTCACAGAGCAACAAAATCAATGAAGTGACGGACAATATAAAAAATATGAACTTTCATTTTCTCAACATTTTCTCAAGAGTTCCTGTACAGATTGAGTTACCTTATCTACTCAACTCCACACACCATTTCTTGTAAAGCTTAAAATCTATTTAAAACAAAGATATTCTTTTTTATTTTAATAGAGAAAAAACTGCAGATATCTATGAAATATAGTGTGATATTGATGACTCTTAATCACATTCTTTACAGTCTGGATATATTTTTCGTCGATAATCTTCTTCCCGTCCTAGATAATCTTCTTCCCGTGATAGATGTGTTACCTTAAACTTCAAGTTGCTATTTGTAGACAAATGTCACAAATACCCTAGTTTACTACACGTTTTATCATTCATATTTTTGATCTATGTTGACGATATCTTGAGTATTTCAAATAATGTACCAAAAAGGCTGTGCTCCGTCAATTCAGGAGACGTCATTGACAAAGGAATGGCATCGTAGTTAAATCACTTTATTTCTGTTACTACTTCTAATATCACGTCAGAAATAAAAAAAAAATATAATAAAAGCAGAATATAAAGTCAGAATTTAAAGTTTAGCTATAAATTTTGAGAAATTTGTCGAAAATATTGGCAATTATATAGAAAATCAATAGGTTAAATTTTGGATTTTGCGTGTATTTATATTTCAAATATTTTGTCCTGTTCTGTACCTCTCTAACAGCGATATCAACATAGCAATAAATTTAGGAGAAAATTTTTAAAATATAGAGATTTTGCCCAAAAATGTATTGGAAACTTTGAGTTACATATTTCATAACTATATAACTTTATGGAGTCTGCGTAATTTTTGAACGGCCCTCGTATAAATTTCCTTTCTTAATTGTCAAAACTGCAGGATATTTTATCTTTAACTTTTATAGATATCGTTTTAAAATTATTTTACATAAATAGATATCATCAATTATGCATGTGTTTTGCGCAAGAAATTTATTTTTGTGTATTTCGTTAATTTTATAAAACAGTAAAAAAAAATAAAAAAAATACTGGAAATATACTATCTAAGAAAAATATCACTATTTTTTAGCTAGAGTATTTCCAACATACTCCGAAGAGAAGATTGAACAGGTTTCGGTCGCTGATAATTTTTATTATCTTGATAACAGTTGTGTAATAAATCAGACTGTTCCCAAAATGTGCGCAACTAACACAGAATATCAAAAATGTGTACAAGATATATAAACATCTGAGCTTTTCGATACAAGAGGTGAACTCGGTTCCCATTTCGATTTCTACAAAAGTGATTTAAATTCAGTTATCTATAACATGACATCCTAGCGTTATTTAATGGTCGAAGACTCTGAAGCAGGAGATCTTAGTTGTTAGTTAGATTTTGACTTGATGCAAGATTTTATTTTTTGTATCTTTTTTTCCACTTTTGATTCGAGAAAAAGGTTTTATAACAGGAAAAAAAGAAATATATATATACTGGAAACTGCATTTTCTTTTTCTATTATAATTATTTTCACCTGTGTGATATCGACTTTGGACTACTTTCAACTATATATATATATATATATATATATATATATATATATATATATATAAATATATATATTATACCTCTGTTTATTTTTTCTATATAAAAATAAGACGAATAAACATGCTATTTTTTTTCTAAACAGTCTCTGCCGTGAAATAGTTTTTGTGCTATTTGCCCATGGTGAATAGTCCTCAAACTATTCAACGGCAGCATTCGATTTCCCTCAGAAATCTTCTGATTTTCTACGGATTGTGACGTACATATTATGACGTAACAAAAGTAAAGTCAGCATCGGTATATTAAAACACCTATTTACTGACTATTCGGACAATAGCAAGTTTATCGTCCCCCTCGACAGCAAACTATTTCCCTCGGCTGCGCTTCGGGAAATAGTTTGCTGTCTTGGGGACGATAAACTTGCTATTGTCCTCATAGCCAGTAAATAGGTGTATAATATATATATATATATATATATATATATATATATATATATATATATATATATATATATATATATATATATATATATATATATATATATATATATATATATATATATATATATATATATATATTTATATATATTTATTTATATATATATTTATACAGCCAACTCCGGATATAATGAAATTCAGGGGACTATGCAAATTATTTCAATATATCCGTCATTCAATATAAGCGAAATCGTGAAGCCGTCATTTTTACAAGTTCAATCCCGATCTATAATGAAGAAGAACAAACCCGAACAAATTTACTTTGTTCTCGTTTATCTACAACAGTGGACAGATAACATAGAATATGAGTCCTTGAAAGTTTAAATATTTTTTTTATTTCTGTTACATTGAAAAGATAATCTTCAATCTCATTATTATTCCAAAATCGCATTTATTTACGTTTTGGAGAAAATTCACCGGACTAAAACGGTTGAGTACTGCTGAACGCTGCTTGTATTTCATCGTAAGTGTACTCGGGTTAATCCCTTAGTTATTTCGAATTAAGGCATAGCAATAGCCATTAACAGCAGGCATTTGATTTCAAAGTTTTGTTTTTTTTTTCTAGATCTGTGCATGAGGGTTACTATTATAATAGTACGTTTAGCCTCGATATGTCCGTATTATATACATGGACGCAAAGAATTTAACAGTGAAAAATTTTATTTCGTAAGAACATGCAGTATAAAAACACATAAGGTAAAAACTTAATTATTCACAACCTTTGTATATCACCTGGTCAAACAGGCATAATTATTGCCACCAACCGTAATGACAGCCGCCAGGGAGTACTTCAATATAACCGTTATGAAAACAACTCATTATCACCTGTGGGGACCGATCAGTGGCTTCAATATAAGCGAAATTTCAATATATCCAATTTCAATATAACCGTTATTTTAATGCAAAGATTATGAGAGGCAAAAAACTGGGGTGTTATTTCGATTTCAACATAAGCGGAATTTCAAAATAAGCGAGTTCAATATAAGTGGAGTAAGCTGTATATATATATATATATATATATATATATATAATATATATATATATATATAGTTGAAAATATATATATATATATATATATATAGTTGAAGTTATTAAAAAGTGCCGATAATTCAATAAAAATGCAACTATAAGATTATTTATCTGAAAGATTAACGAAAAAATCACGGGAAAGGATCTTTTCAGTGACTTTTCAACAACCATTAAGTGGGCAATCAGTTCAACGCCCATTGAATGTTTTAATTTAATTCTGTGGTTTCTAACTTCTTGCTAAGGTTGATGGATAGGTACTCATAACCTGTTGGATAAAAAAAAAATAATACAAAATTGTTAAAAATGCTTACCTTTTTTTGATCTAAATGGATTTAGCCAACCTGTTGAATATAAAGATTTTATATCTTAAGACTATCACATGATTAATCAAAATGTGGCAAAATTGTATATGTAGTAATGTTTATTTCTTCACTGTGATAAGCTGAAGAAGAATTACACAACGTTTAAAGATGACATGAGGCAATAGTTATCAACAGTTTAATTCCTCTTTCCGAGAAAAATATGTATGCTTTTTACCATTTGGGTTTTTAGCTTACCTGAGCCGAAGGCTCAAGTGAGCTTTTCTGATCACATTTTGTCCGTCGTCTGTCCATCCATCCGTCCGTCCGTCCGTCTAGCTGTCCGTTCGTCTGTAAACTTTTAACATTTTCGCCTTCTTCTCAAGAATCAATGGGCCAATTTTAACCAAACTTGGTAAAAAGCATTTTTGGGTGAAGGGGGGGGGGTTAAATTGTTAAAATGAAGGACCAAGTCCCCTTACAAGGGGAAGTAATCAAGAAAAGACAAAATTAGAAAAGCTGAAACTTATGTGTAAGCATCCTTGGGTAGTGTAGATATAAAATTCTTCAAATCATGACCCCCGGGGGTAGGGCGGTGCCACAATAGGGTATCCAAGTTTAACATAGAAATATATAGAACAAATTTTAAAAAAATCTTCTTCTCAAGTACCAGGAAAGCTGAAACTTATGTGAAAGCATCTTGGGGTAGTGTATATTCTAAATTTTAAAAATCATAAAAAAGGGAAAGGGTAGTGGGGCATGATAGGTATAGCAAGAGGGGGAATCTGGTAAAGAACTGCATCACTCAAGTTAATCAGGTGAGCAATGTGGCCCAAGGGCCTCTTTTTGTAACAAATGTGTCCAATAAAGAAATGAATATCATTTTTCAATATAATAATTAACAATTCGATTGGTATGGTTACGAGTATATTTAGTATAAACATTTAGTTTAATATTTTTAATGTTGCATATCGTTGAATGATTTATATTCAGCTTCAAAAACAATTGTTAACTACGGTTTCACTTTTGTTGAAAACAATATTAAACAGTTCTAAATTATGACAGTAAATATTGTAGCTCGTTATTTTATCGCCTCTGAAACGTTTTTATCTGAGCCGGATTGAAAATTATCCCAGGGATCATTTTTGAACGTTGAGTACTGAAACCAAAAGTGTTGAATTTAGACCCTAGTCCGTTGAAAACTGAGCATTTTTTCTGTATTTGTAAAGTAATATTCCGCTATCACCTGATTATGATATGGCGGGTTAAATGTTGCATTATCATCCTTTTTGATATTCTTATTCAAAAAATTTGTTTTTTAAAATCTTGTCATCCCTGTTCCATAAAAATATGATTCGCTTCGATCAGTTATTATTCTTGTGCGAAAAAAATGTCCGAAAAGTGAACACCTCTAAGTCGGTATTCTATTCGAAAATATGTGATAAATATTCGAAAATTTTGTTATTTCTATTCGTTAATGAAATGAGATTTATTAAAATATCATGTTAAACATATTGAACATGTCATTCCCATTTAATTGATTTGAATTTACAACCTGTTCTACTTTTGTCATATTTCTCAGAATGAAATTATTGAAAAAGAATTAAAAAAACATTGCATAGGAGAGATAGAATAACGTAATAAGATAAGTTAATCGAATAGAAATCGTATTTTTTCTAAAAGAAATGGATGTTATTATATTTTCGAACAACAACTTTATTGCATATAAACCAAATAATTATCGAATAAGCAAAATGAAACTAGAAAGTATGCAATAGGTATGTCGCCCCTAACTGGACAAAACTCTAATTTTTTCATCACTAAATGTATACCATTTGCTAAGCTTGAACATCCATTAACTGGAATCAGTCCTTTCAATACTTTTATTTAAAAATAAGGTTTAAGAATTCTCACTTTTCCCTGCTTCAATGGCAAGTATTGAGAATTCCCAATTTTTAAATGCAAATCGTACAATTACAGTTACCAATCATTAAATTTAAAAGTTACACGACCAATATTTAAGGAAACGGAGAGAACACTCTCGGAAAAAAAATTGTCGCTTTTTGCAGGTTTCCATGGCAACGGTAGACATTTTGAAACTGAACGTCCTCACTGCAAAACTACAACCAGTGATTGTCTTTTGAGAAAAATTTCAGAATGATTGTCCCAGCCATTTTTGAGAAACACTCCGTAGAGCAAAAACATGAGTTCAATCGCAATATGTCGCTAAAGACTTCGTTCGGGGCGACATAATTATCAAATAGGAATGCCAGAATTAGCGAAGAGGTATTACAAGTTTTCAAAAATGATTGACATTGAATAGGAAATGTGTGTTTTCGAAAAGAATGAAAAATTACGATATAGGAATCATATTGTCATATATGCTCTAATGGGAATAGCAATTTATCGAATACAAATTACAACTTATCGAATAGGAATCACATTGCATCGAATAAGAATTATATTTTTTTAGTTTAAAAATAATCTCCTTCTCAAGGTAATGCTCCGAAAACGATCAATTTGTTTGTTAAAGGGATTCCATTAACCTTGTTTAAAGTCAGCATTACTAACATGCCATGGTCGCTTTATTGATCTTTTCCACAAATTTAACCTAACATTGGATTTGATTCGATTCATTTTGGCCGCTGTGTCTCAATCTAATGTTTAGACTTAAATTATATTAATCTCTACACTGAATTTGACTAGATGGGATGTTCTGCACACCTGATCAATATTTATAGGGCTCACTTTTTAGACACTAGATTTCAAGAATTTTGTTTTATGTCCTATCATAGATTTGTAGTTTAAGGATGCTTTGTATTTTAGAAAGTATTGTCAAAAAATAAAGATATAAAGATACCATGCATATGCTTGAAGACAATTGTAATCGTGTACGGATCAAATGAACATATATACATGGGGTGATAGGTTTATTCTATTTTTCTTGAAATTGAAAAAAAATGGAATGTAAATATAAATGAAAATTCCCGCAAAACAACTCCCCTGTTCCAAAAAAAGTCAACCTCTGAGGTGGGGTCAATATTCAATAGGGTCAATTTTCAACTTGTTGAGGTCATCAGAGATAAGAAAAAAATATCAAGTTGTTGAAAAATGACCCTGAATATAAATTCAAAGACTTTGGTCTCCATTGTCAACGGTGAAAATTCTCCCTCGGTTCAATATTCAACGTTGAAATATGAACCTTGGATCAATTTTCAGCTCGGAACAAAATTCAACTTAGACCGGCGACAATATTTACATACTCTCACTAAACATAATGTCGCCAAAAAAAATTACCGATCGAGATGGAATTGTCTTCTCCACTTGCATCAAGAAATGTACTTTCACAAATCGGCATAAAAATAATGCCTGCTCCCTTGAACGTTTTATACTACCAATTTATTTTTTTTGGAACAATATTTCATGATGAGAGGGATTTCTTGCCTTGTTATAATCTTAATTAATTCTGTTTTTGGAATTATTCTCCTCTTCAAAGACTTATTCCAATACTTGTTTAATTAAGATATGGAGTTCATTACAGTTGCAACAAATAGCAAATATATAATGAATGAGTGATCTGATAAAAAAAATTAATTTCCAATTTATTACCATCATTATCATCATCATCACCATTTTTAATATCATTATATTAATACACAGGTATGTTAAGGTATGTCACTAGTCAGCTTTTTAGAAAAAAAAATCATGCAGAACCTCTTACTTCAAAACTATGTAGTAAAAGTCAAATTTTTATATCATTTTTGAATTTAACAATGTTAATGTTTTAACATTCAAAGAAAAAACTGCTAAGAAAGCTACAAAGAAGCGAAATTTATTTAGGACAATTTCTTGTCGTGAAAGGATATTTAGCAGATAAATCTGCACATTTATTAAAGTTGATGTCTTGGAACTTTAGCCTCACATACTTTTACTCGGAGAATATTTTAAGTTATGAAGCTAGGGATATTTAATATAGGTCTTAATCTAAATTTATAAAACACGTTTTATACCTTCCTTCAATAAACTTTAACAAAAAAAATGAAGATATGTCGAATAAGTCAAGATTTTCACATATTTTGACCAATATTTCAAGATAAGCATTACTGACCCGAACTTTTTCTTTCATTATTTTAAAGTGCAGGATTGATCGGCACTTAAGTCGTAAAAAGCTTGATTTAAGGTATACCTTTACTCAGATTACTGAAAATTCCACTGATAAGAATAAAAAACCACATATTGTACATTGTAAACCTATAATGCTGGTGTTAACGTAGAATCTACGTCGTATGGCATCATAACTAATGAATGTGTTTAGCCTGTGCTAGATCCATTATGACGTCATAATCAATTCAATGTTACTTTTGCCCGTACTTTACAGCTTCAATAGAAATGGTAGAAGATGTTGCATTTTGAAATTCATTCATTATAAAATCATGCTGATATAATCCTAATTCGATTTAAATATTTTTGTATACAAATGCTTAATGACCATATATTTCTGGAAATAGAGGAACCTTTAGGAACCTTTCATTTACTAGGTCTTGGCCTTTATGAAGTTGACAAATCCAAAATTATCCTGTGTAATGAAATTGCAATGTACATTGTATACAACTTACTGTAAAAATGTGAATAATGTGAAACTATTTTGAAGGAATGCAAATTTCCTAAGAAATCTGCAGTTGCCAATTAAATAATGTAATATCGTGATGAAATGTGTCCAAATCAAAGATGTTCGTGTTGTAGATGGTGTGATCGTGTGTACATATTTTGAAATATTTATCATGAAATGATATGCATTCCTTTTTATAATTATTTTTTACCTATTCAAATTCTTGGTGTTTGATTACAATTTTTCTGTAAAATATTATCTTTTTTAATTAAAAGTACAATATAAACATTTTAATCTGAAAGTTACCCCAAACAGTCATTGAATAATTAAATCCCTTGTAAGTGCAAAAACGTCAAGAATATTTGGATCGGTAAATATCCTATCTCTTATTAGTTAGAGGCGAAAGGTATATACTTTCATCATTTTTTGTAATCTTTTGGGTATGTTCTTCATTATGTTAAAGATTGAAAACATTGTGACAAAGACTTCTGAAAAATATTGACAAATTTAGGGTCAAAAATTGACTAAAAATGAAAGAGTTCATTTGTCTATATATTTTTTAGATATGGACTAATCTTTTATGTCGATGGAATAAAAAGGAATTTATTATTGATAAATACTGTTTAATACTGTTCAGTTAATAAAGTCAACGAACAACGATGTTTAAATAAGTATTTTTGAAATTTTTCATATTCTCTTTATGACAAGTACGCCCTAAAAATGACTGAAAATGTATAGTCGCAGTATGTAATATCATTCCATGTTTCACAGGCTGCATTACATTTAAAATCAAGGAAACATGCCATGTGCTTTTGACTGATTGATAAGCAGGTGCTAATTTATCATTTTGAAAAGTTTGAAAATCTTGTGACATAGACTTTTCCAACGTAGGTTCTACCTTAAATTTCAATTCCAAATAATTAATCAATGACCTAATTTTCACGCTAAGGGCCCCTGAGTATTTTTATGAAATTACCTAAATTTTCACACTCTGACCAATTTTATCTTCACTCACAAAATATTAAAAGTAACAAAATTCTTTAAATAATGAAATATTATAGCAGTGAAACAGTGTTCCTCATTAAAAAAAAGATTAGAGTTTGGACCATAAACTTGATAATTATTACAGTCCGATTTTCCTCTGTCATGTTTATATTTTCCCCATTTTTAATGGAATATTTAAAAAAAATCTGACTGATAAGAACTCCAAATTAATTAGAGCCTCATTTTACTTTTGTTGCCGTTTTTCTCATAGTCTCATGGGGTCAATTATCAAATTATTGAGATATAATGCCTGGAATGGTTTTTCTTTATATTTCTGAATTTCTTTATTAAATAGCAATCAATTATTTGAAATAACTTATGAGCTTTAAGACATAAATTTTTTTCAAAATGATGTCTTAAAATACATGTAACCATTACATAGTGATTGATATTTCAAAAAAATAAAAGGTTTTTGACAAAAAATGAAAAATTACAAACTTGGTCCGAATTTCCTCTTCCTTACCATACATTGACTTTGTTCCTGTATATTTTCTTCAAATAATAGAAGATAACATTTTTTAATTTATATTGAGTTAAAACTTAGTTATTGTATCAATTAGGAACAATTTTTGATTTAACATATTATACTCTATGAAATTCCGTTTCTGTTTTCTGAAACCTGAGTAAACATCATCCTTAAGGAAATGTTTTATTGCCCACTTACCTTTTTAATACCCCCAAATATGTTACTTCTTAGTGCAAAAAGGTCACACAATAATTTACGCGCATCATAATTTCCAAGATTTGTTCAATGATAAATATTACTCAAAGTATTTTACGTAAAATATAGTTATATTTATTACCATGATTACATTAGATTAAATATGATAAAGTTTAAAATGATTAACCAAAGAGTTAAAATTTAAGTTCAAAAAGGTAAACTTAAATGTACCGTAGATCAGTAAGATGCTCATTGACTCTCTATTTTCTCTGCGATTCTGAGTCACCATATATGAGTACTTATCCAAAATATACCTCTCAAAAAATCCTTGATTTAATAAATTTCACGAGTAATTTATCATAAGGCTACAACAAAGATTCTACTTGCGTATATGGTACGACGTCGTAGTAAATGTATCACGTGAACTTTACAGATAAAAATTTCTTAAAATCAATAAATATTTAAGTATATTAGCAGAGAAAAAGTGAAAGGTAACGAGAATTCAGTTCATGCAAACAAAAACAAGGAATAGGAGTTAAAAGCATTTGGAATGAATTTCATATGTGATTCATGTTGGAATAATGCTTATAAATAAGGTATACTAATATAATTCTACATTTTTTTCGTACAATAAAAGCAGAAAGTGTGGGGTGCTTTTTTTTGCCGATCAGCATTTTGTCTTTCGTTGGTAAAAAAAAGATGCAAAAGTTCAACACTAGGCGGCAAACTTTGAAACTTAATGCTTGTTTCTATTCAAAGTTCTTATTCTATTGTTTTTGAAAGTGCTGCTAGAATCGTACGGTTAACGGAAATTGATGCATTTTTTCGATCTTATGAAAAAAATGTAAACAAAATTAGGGGAATGTCAGCTCAAAAGTGTTGAATAATTGTTTCTGTGATAGGACAATAGGCTTCTAGCAGCAGTTTTCATGGTACAGAATTTTTTTTTGCACAATTATTACTACAACTTGAAATTAATTATCCCCGGTGTAGTATTGAACTTTTCTATTTTTCAATAAGGCATATTTTCTCATTATAAACGTAATGTGGTGACGTTGTGGTGTAGTGTTTACCGTAGTAAAAATCCCATTTAAGTCTATAGAATGCACAATGATAGCAAAAAATTTGTTCATGACTTTTAAGATTTATTAGTGTTACATATTATTAAAAAAAGTGTAAACTCGCCGGATTCTGGTCCATGTGCTGTCTTAAAAGCCAGCGTATATATATCTAACATTGGAACGATAATATTTTCAGTGAGGGTAAGTCTACGTTGTCGCTGGCGAAAATATGTACAAGGCAGAATTGTGAATCGTTACAATCGTGTTAAATGAAATACCCTACGAGACACATTTGTGTAATTTATACACCAGTAACAATCACCATAGTACTAAAAAAAGCATACTTGACTGTGGGGCGACAATATATATATGTGCACTAAAAATACACCGACAATGTACACCGATAATGTATTTAATGTATGTAGTGCAGATGTATGATTTTTCACCCAGGACTTAATTTGTCGCTGGACGGCAATATTAATTCAGGAAAAAGCGACAATATGTTTCACCTTACACATTCATAGATAATCAAAATAAGCTAGGATTAAAAAGAAAATGATATATTTTAAAGCTTAAAATGGCTACTCACGTCGCTCAAATGGTTTAATAGGGCATAGATCTGAAATTTCAAAAATAATCTGAATTTAAAAAAAAAAAAACATCTTTAATACTAAATAATGTTTGAAATAGTGCATGCAGATACAGGAAGCAATAACTTGAAATTGTAAATTTAAATTACCTCGTACATCATGTAGCTTAGCAAAGTATTTACAAATGAAAATAGGAAAAGAAAATATATATTTGTCCATTATTATCCTATTTAATTTCTCTAACTTTTACGTAAAGTAGTCTTACTATGGTTTCATAGATGACTTCCTTCCCTGCAAAGACTCTCATGACGTTATGACGTCATAGTTAACGTTATCAAGCAAAACAATCAGTTCAAATATGTACACCTGAAGACGGATTATGAAATCCAGAAAGCCCTTATATATATATATAT
>PRKT01000992.1:33284-51712 GCA_003671525.1 Saccostrea glomerata
TATATATATATATATATATATATATATATATATATATATATATATATATATATATAATTATACATAATAACTTACATCTAAGATTTAGGAAAGTTGAAAAGGTAAATAACAAAATTCTAAATACAATTCCTTCTGGTATATAACACAGCGTTTTTTCTTCATCTGAAATAGATACAAAATGTTGTAATAAGCTATTATTTTTCAAAGAAATACATCTATACATTAATATTGTAATGGTGTAATTAAATTAATTTTTCAATTTTAGCTCACCTGAGCCAAAGGCTCAAGTGAGTTTTTGGATCAAAATTTGTCCGTTGTCTGTCTTCGTTGCCGTCGTCGTCGTTGTCGGCGTTGTTGTCATCGTCGTCGTTGTAAACTTTTCACATTCTCATCTTCTCCTCAAGAACTACTTGACCAATGTTAACCAAACTTGCTACAAAGTATCCTTGCGTTAAGGGAATTCAAGTCTGTTCAAATGAATGGCCACACCCTTTTCCAAGGGGAGTAAATTATGAATTAGAGAAAAATTAATAACATTTTTAAAAAAATCTCTTCTTAAGAACCGATGGGCCAGGAAAGGTGAAACTCATGTGGAATCATCTTAAGGTTGTATATTTAAGATTGTTCAAATCATGACCCTTGGGGGTAAGATGGAGCTAAAATGGCCGATCAAAGTTTTACATAGGAACATATAGAAAATAATCTTTAAAAATCTTCTCAAGAACCACTGGGCCAGGAAAGATGAAACTAATGTGGAAGTATCCTCATGTAGTGTAGATTCAAGTTTGTTCAAATCACAGACCTGTGCACCCCTTGTTCAGAACATTTCGCCGAGTGTGGTAAAGGGAAATTTAAGATTTTTCCGTTCTACAAAATGTGGACATCGGATGAAATCGCCCGTGTTAGCAAAGAGGATTACTTTATAAGACTTTTTAAACCAAAACTGAATTGCAAATGATATTATGCATAATTCTCAAAACTTATTTTATTTATATGCTTTAATTATACATTCTTTGACTGCGTTGAAAAAGTTCATACATCCGCTACTACAAACTACATTGTGACTTAATAATGCCTAACGTTATCACGACGTCATTAGCAACGCTCTTGACAACGTTTTGATTTTTTTATAACTGTCTGAAGAGCCAACTTGGCTGAAAGCGCTAACAGTAAAGATTTTATTTAATTTGGACTGCAGCATTCTGTTTTTATTAATAAGGTATTTTTTACTGTACCAAGGATTTAACTTATCAATGTATATATATATATGGAAAACATCTGATTTTCGGATTACTGAAACACATCTAAATAACATGGTCATGATCATTTTATAACACGACGTTTTAGAAAATCGGCAGAACTGTTTTTGAAATCTTATTTAGCGACTAAAAAAGCGTGAAACTGGGACAGATCATAAGGAAAACTAACTTACCATCGCTTAGCTATCTCAAGGTGTCCCTACGCTGCCAGGAATCTTTTAAAAGGGAAGTCACTACGTGTGTACCCCCGCGGGCTCGTACCCGTGATAGAAACGGATAGCCTTAGATGCTGCTAATATGCGCAGTCTTAATCACTACATACTGTGTACATAAGGTTTTTACTGATAGCGAAAATGTGACACTGGCAGGGGATTCTACACACAGGAGCACGTTTACAAGGCACAAGGAGGGATAACCAAACACCTACCCTTGTGCAGTGACAAGCAGGGATGACCAAACACTTAACACTTTGACACGGGGATGTCTGCACACCAATGCTCTACCATCAAAAATGCAGGCAGGGATGTCCTCACATCTGATTTTGCGCAGAACACGCAGGGAAGTCCCCACGTTCGTTGCTTTAAGATGCAAATTCCAGAGCAGGGATGACCACATACTCTAGCAAGTAGTAAGCACTTTTTTTTATAATTTTGACAATACAATATAAGCAGGGAAATCTGCACACTTAAATGCACTTTCACTGGTTAGTCGTGTTTAACCTCTAGAACCCTTCATAATTGCCAGTAAAAACCGCATGTATCCTTATACCAGTTTTATCCTTAGTGATTATTTATTTACAAACTAATTAAAAAACTATTTAAGCCCTGATTTCACAAAACTTTTATTAAACCAAATAAAAAACATACAATGATTGAATCTGATCACTTTAATTCGGATTCAACACTAATCAAGTATTTATTTTTAATGCATTAAAATAAAAAAAATTAAATTGCTTTTATGTCCAGTTCACCTTATCAATTCGATATTGTCGACATCGCAATGATGACAATGTTGACACGATACTGTGATTACATAGTGTACATTGTTTTTATTCATTATGAAGACATTGCAATGTACACGATGTTGATGCGATAAAACTTTTGCAGAGTCTATATGATTATATTTTTCATTTCATATCGACACTGTCGACTTCCACAATGTAAACAATGTTGATGTGATTTCCCATATACATTGTCTACATTGGTATTATTTCTACGAAATCGTCGACAACGCAATAAAAACATCGTTGATGCAATTTTGCGTTTACATTGTTGACGTTGATAGTATTTCTATAGTGAATGAAAGTAATTAATATATGCCATTTATATAATATGATTTAATGCATTAAATGTGTTGTCAACGATTTTACATGATGTTGACTTCATATAGAGCAAGTCAAATATGTCAACAACAACAAAAAAAAGAATGCAATGTTCAAACAACATATACTCTTTTTCGACCAACATGTCTGTGTCGACTATGTAAACGATGTAAACGAGATCTTATAAAACTTCAAGGCAATGTTGACACGATGTCGACTCGATATCGACCAACATTGCAATGTCGAAGATGTAAACAATGTAAACAAGAGAAAACAAAATGCCAATGTTTACAAAATGTGGAATCAATTTTGTTGAATAATGTAAAAGAGAAATAAATAAAGATATTACAGTGTATCCAACACTGTCATGTTGAATATGTAATGATATTAGAAGGAATGGTATTTTATAGCGATGTCGACAATACAGAAAGAAAAAAAAAACATCGTGCTATGGACATTCTAATGTAAATGACAAGGGCGATATCGTTTGCAATAATAAAAATATGGGAAAAGCTGCTTGCTTCACTGGTCAGCAACATAGGGTCTTCTTAAGAGAAATTTGAATGTGAAATATGAAAGCCCTAGCAACACCTATTTCAACGTTATTCCAAGGATATTTTTTTTGAAATGTATGTAAAACTTCAAAATCAAAGACTCAGTTATTGTTAACCTAAGAAAGGTCTTGTCACAAGTATTGAACGTGAAATATGAAAACCGTTTTCTAAAAAAAAGATCTATATCCAAGGTCAATGGACCAAAGTTCTTGGTATCCAATGAAAGGTCTGTTCACAAGGATTAAATGTGCTTGGTATGAAAGTCCTAACCTTTATTATTCCAAGTTATGGCCAAGGATTACTTATTTTGATAAGTACGGAAATCTCCAATATCGAGATTAATAAGCGAGGGAAAATAAATGTAACAAGCATATTCAAAGAATTGTGGTCCCCCGCTTTCGGTATCTTTGTGAGCAAGATATCATTTTTAGGGTCAAGGTCAATAGGTCAAAGTTTTTGGTATCCCATGAAAGGTCTTGCCATAAAGAATACATATATTTAAAATATAAAAGTCCTAATTTCTACCGTTCAAAAGTTGTGACCAAGATTAAAGTTTTTAAAAGTAGTTAAAACTCCAAGGTCAAGGTCAAAGTTCTTGGCATGCAATGAAAGGTCTTCTCACAAGGATTACATACGTGAAGTACGAAAGCCCTAGCCCTTACCGTTTAAAAGTTATGGTCAAGGTTAAAGTTTTTTCAGAAGTACGTAAATCTCCAAGGTCAAGGTCCAAAGGTCAAAGTTGTTGGTATCCAATGAAAGGTGTTGCCTCAAAGAATACATGTGTGAAAAGTCCTTGTATCTACCGTTCAAAAGTTGTGACCAAGGTTATATTTTTTAAAAAGTAGTTAAAACTCCAAGGTAAAGGTCAAAAGGTCAAAGTTCTTGGTATCCAATGAAAGGTGTTCTTACAAGAAAAACATATGTGAAGTATAAAAGCCGTAAAAAATTATGGTCAAGAATATAGTTTTTTCATAAGTACGTAAATTTCCAAGGTCAAGGTCAAAAGGTCAAGGTTGATGGTAATCATTGAAAGATCTTGTAACAAAGAATAAATATGTGAAATATGAAAGTCCTAGTACCTACCATTCAAAAGTTATGACCAAAGTAAAAGTTTGGAATTTTTTAGTAAAAGTAGTTGAAACTCCAAGGTCAAGGTCAAAAGGTCAAATTTGGTGGTACCCAAAGAAAGGTCTTATCACAAGTTCTTGGTATCCAATGAAAGGTCTTCTTACAAGAAAAACATATGTGAAGTATAAAAGCCGTAAAAAATTATGGTCAAGAATATAGTTTTTTCATAAGTACGTAAATTTCCAAGGTCAAGGTCAAAAGGTCAAGGTTGATGGTAATCATTGAAAGATCTTGTAACAAAGAATAAATATGTGAAATATGAAAGTCCTAGTACCTACCATTCAAAAGTTATGGCCAAAGTAAAAGTTTGGAATTTTTTAGTAAAAGTAGTTGAAACTCCAAGGTCAAGGTCAAAAGGTCAAATTTGGTGGTACCCAAAGAAAGGTCTTATCACAAGGAATACACATATGAAATATGAAAATCATAGCTCCACTAAATCAAAAGGTATGGGCAAGGTTAAAGTTTTTGTGACGGACGGACAGACTGACGGACCGACGGACAGACAGACGTACAGACGGATAGACGAATGAGATTTAATGTCCCCTCGCTTTCGCGAAAGCGGGGGACAAAAACAGGTGATGTTACTTGCAAAAAAAAAGTTCGTGCAGAACCTTAATAAGCATTAAATATATTTTACTAACTATTGAAATCAAAATAAGAAATTGAATAGATAAGTCATGCTTTGTCTTGAAATCTTAGATGCCGAGTCTCAACTCTGATACATAATTTTAAATACTCTGCATACATGTATATCGACAGTAATTTCTTATAGATTTCCTTGAAATAGAGATATTGAAGTTTACATCATTATTTAAAAATAGCTTTCAGGAAGATAATTAATAAACAAACACAAGTACATGTATTTCTATTTGACAGGGAAACAGTGTCTATTACAGTCGCAGGTACATGTGTACATGTAGCATATGGGGGCACATGTTAAGTCCGGTTGCCCCTCAATCCCCTTCTATTTTGTAGCATATAAAATGAGTGCACAATAGGACAAGAGAATAAGGTATTTAGATTGATTAGGAACATTTGCTTTAAGAGAAGTCTGAATCTACACCTCCTCCGCTTAAACTGGATTTTCAAATTTGACAACACCCTTCTATGGTTTACAAGTTTTTAAACCTGTTAAAGGTAAATTATTTTATTGTCTAACTAACCTCCCTTTTCAAACTATGCTACGACTCTGAGTTGCGTAGAGACATGCAAAAAAAGTCAAGCATCTTTATGAGCTTATAATCCAGAAGTCATTGTCTTAACTCGTCTGTACTTAAAAAAGTAAGAGAAAAGTTGGAGTACAGCAACAAATAGAATAACAAAGCTTGATTGAGTCTTCATCTGTGGCAAGACTGGAATAAGACTACAACTTTTGGAGTAGCTTTAAATAAAATTAAACAGAAGTTTGAATTGTATTTACCAATACAAAATCATTCAGCAGAGATAAAAAGGTATATGGGCCACTTTGCTTATCAGAGCAGCTTTTACCATGCTCTTCTTTACCAGATTCCCCCTTGTACATGTAATACCTACTGTAACCCACTCTATCCCTGGGGTCAATGGCCGTAATAATTTGGACAATTTAAAATCTACACTACCTTATGACGTTTTCACGTAATTTTTGTCCTATATATTTCAATGTAAAAATTGGATTCCAAATTATAATCCCGTCCGAACGTTAGGAGTCATCATTTGAATAAATAGTATGCATTCACGTCATTAACCGTCGGGTGGCGCTGCGGTATTAGAGGTGGTTACGCAAACGTTTGAATTTGTCAAGCGCTTGACTGAGTGTAAACAAATGGTAGCGTGGCGAGACACAGAAGTTCCTCCTGGTAATATACCTCCAAATTAATTTATTTGTAAGGAATGCCAACTCGCTGTGATGTGCCAGGATGTTGTAGAGGTTGCGGACACTCATTTTTTTCAGATCGAGACGAAAAGAGATGCTAAATCGGTCATTAAAATCAGCTGACTAGGGAAGCTTGCATGGTAAACACGACGTCGCTTGTCATCAGAATTTCGGAGACGGCGATTAAGAAGGGTTAGATTTTCGGTAAAACAATAATTTTGATATATTCTAATTAGTAATTCACGAAGTATATGTCATTAATCATATACATTTAACAATGAAAATGTCTATACAAAGTATAAATTAAAATGTCGACCTTGTGACAATTTTGTCTTAAACTAAGCTGAAAAAAGTGAACTACTTTCTTATTTTTTCGGCAAACGACATTTGATCTATTTATATGAACAGTGTGTAAAGTAGCTTGACACATGGCATTATCATTTCAAAAGTTTGAAATCGATTTAAATGTCAAAAGACTTCATGATTTTGTTGTTTAGGATTAAATCTGATAAATTTAATGTACATTGGTAGTTTTCTTTTTGAAATGAGGACAAAAGGAGTTTATGATGTTTTTATGTCCCCATAGATTTGAATTGATTCATTAGCAAATGAACAAGTCTGTAATTTATTCTTGATATTAAAATTTATTATAGATATATAGACAATATATATTAAATTTTAACACCAGGAATAATGAGTTATTTTTCCTTCACTTGATCAGTACTTGTAGGGTCTTTGCTTTTTCCTAGGTAAATTTTAATTATATTCTACTTTAACTCTGTACAAAACAAAAGTAATATTTGCACACACTTGTTTACAGGAGACAAAAGTAGACTAAAGAAGGATGCAGTAAACTTAACATTCAGTATTGGCCTAAATTCCAGCAACAGCTCCGGGACTGCGATCAAGACCCAAAGTATACAAAGACTGAGCTTCAAGTGTGCATTATAAAGTTTCGTCCAGTATCCCCAGTGATAAATAGCAGTCACTGTGATGTTTCTTTAAAATCAGAGGCTCAGAGCCATACATGTGTATTCTTTAAAAATGAGATGAAAAATTCAATGCAAGCATTCTAAAGCTGTCAAAGCCTCAATCTGAATGATTCTTTCTCATACTTGTATTGGAAGAAGCTATCAGGCTATAAAAAGTGAGATGTGCTTAGAAGATGTAGAACTGATACTTTTTAAATTTCAGAATACAAGTACATATTTTTAAGTATTTTTGACACATGGGTCAATTTTTCATTATTTTTAAATAAAAAATAAAACATATAATTTTTTTTTCTTGCTTTAAAAAGAAAAAAACACATTAAAAATGATTGTACTTGTATTATGAATTCTGTGGAGTCATTCAGATCGTTAACTTGTGCGGTTCAATGTTCGTGGACAAGAAAATTTTTACTTGTTCATGAGGACATCCTTAAAAAATAGTTTGTTTGGAATTGCCGCCTGAAGAGTTTCAGACACAGGAGGGAGGGAATTTTTTTTTTATCTCAGTAAACAGTAAATATATTTTCTGACTTTTAAAAAAAGTATCTACCATCAACAAAAAACTTAATTTTACATAGATCTGACACTATATTTCATTGTTTTGTATGTAATGGGCAAAAAATATTGACTTAATAAAAAAAAATCTTCCTACTTTTGGTCAATGAAATGTTTTCAGGAGGGGGCATTTCAATGAGGCAGGAGGCAATTCTAAACAAACTATAATTTTATTTTGGCCTGAGTATGAAATTTTGTGGATTATAACTCTTTAACAATGTAGATTTAATCAATCAATATGTTAAAAAAAATAATCTTCATGGATACATAAATTCATGGGGTATTCAGACTCTTGAAATCCACGAACATTGGTTACCAAGAACATTGTACCTGTATGCTATGTATATGTATAAATATTTAATACAATCTTTAATTTTTGTTTTTATTTACAGCTATAAATAAAAATAATCAAAATCCTTAACAGCAAAAAGTTCAAGCTTTGGAAAGATAAATCCATTTCAATGTCACTTTGTACCAACAAATCTTAAAATGTTAATTAAGTCTGTGTATTCTTTCATTTCACTAAGTTCTCTTGCCAGGGATTCATGAGTACATGGACATCAGCTTGTTTTCTCTTCAAAATTTTTTTGGAGCCCCTTCGAATATGAATGAGTAGCAATTAGTATAGAGTAATAGCATTATTAAGACTGTAATTGTTTTTCGATAAATTAAACTGTCTTTTAATATTTTTATTTTATAAATAAAATTGATCTACTTTTCAAAGAAATATAAAATCCTTACCGTTTGTGAAAATTCTGAAGATACTGCATACAAAATTATTTTTTTTATTTGAAAATTCTCCAAGCATGAGCATATCTGGGCTATGTGTGTACAGGCTGAATGTTACCCCATATTTCCAGCAGAACATTTTCTCAGACTTTGAACATGGTGAATGTATAGGGCTGCCAAACTTCTCAACATCCAGTGTTAGGTTGTAATACACCTAGTGATAATGAAAGGAAATATATATATATTTTTTAGAATTAAAATTAGAAGCATTGAAGTATTGCTTAGGTATAATTTATGAGTACCTTCTATTATTTAAAAAGCACAAATGCATTTACATACCATTCCTGATTTCCTGTTTTTTCCCCTGGTAGCACTGACAATAGGATGGATGCCATTTCATGAATTGGATGAGGGAAAAATAGAATTTTTAAATTACATGTACCATCCGGCCAAAATAAAGCTCCATTTAAGCTTTGACATCTTACTGGTATTTTACCTGCAGATTTCCTGAATAAAATAAAATGACAAATTTATATTCCTAAATAGTAATAATAAAAACAATTTACTCAGCATAGGCTTTTATTTAAGAAATAAGGTATCATTTTTTGAGTTTTATTGAGATGTAAAACGGGTTGGTCACGTGATCAAATCCCATGAAGCCCGAAGGGCTTTATGGAAGATTTGATCATGTGCCAACCCGTTTTACATCTCAATAAAACTCAAAAAATGATACCTTATTACTTATATTTACATTTGTGACTTATTCATAGTTTAGATTTGCCTTACTGTGACTTTTAACGTGTGAAATGCGTTATTTTTTAAACCCAACGGCATGTATGTAATCTACTGAACGCGCGTCGACCCTTTATGACGTCACTGAGAAATTACGTCGAACGTTTATCCATACGCACATCTATGACCTCTTGACCCCGTACCTGTATTTATACAGTTATAAAAACGCTTGCTTTCAGTAGTGTTATATAAAGGAAAACATTTGCAAAAGTAAATATTTAGAAATAAAACACATATCTTACACTAACAGTCAGCTAGCTGCAGAACTGTAGCTCTCCAAAAAAAATTTTTTTGGAGACCTACAGATACTGTACAAAATGGACCTAGCAAATTATAACTTTAAAATATTTGTAATCATTCGTGGTGTTATGCTCTATGTATACATGTACACATAGCTACTGACTATGAGAAAAAGATGCACAGAACAAATAATTTCCTGAATCAAACAAATTATATGCACGTCTATAAAGTATAAGGGCACATATTAAATCTATGTTTGTTTGTTGTTTAAAGTCCTTAATTCTGAAGAATTTTTACTCATATGGAGAAACCATCATTTGCTAGTGGCGGACTGCAAATTTATACTTATTCTTGGCTTTCTGGGCCATTGAGCAGTGATGCATTGTATCTTTTTTGTGCCAACACCTACTGCGACACAGGACCACAGTTAACATAGTCTTATCTGTAGGACTGGTCTCCACACCCTGAAGTGGATTTAAACCCGCGACAGTGCAAATACTCTTGGGTCAAAAAAATAATAGTCTTGTTTCCTGCTACCAGCCAGAAAAAAATAGGGTAGGTAGGTAGGAAAATTATTTCATTGTTTAATTTTATTTTATTTTTTCCAACGGTATTTTTTTGAATATGAACTACTACAAAACAAAATTAAACATGTCATAGCTAGGTAGATATCATCTTTTAAAATGAAATTCCATGTCTTTTGATGCACATTCAACTCAAGTGGAATTTTATGAATATATTTCATGTACTAATACAACTTGAGTATATATTTTTTTTTCACTTTTGAAACATGAAATTCATAAAGTTTTGAATTTTTTCCCCAAAAGCTAAAAAAAACTTTAGGGTCGGGTGCAAAAAAATAGGGTAGGTCGGGTAGCAGGAAACAAGACTATTTTTTATTTTGGCCTTACAAACCACTGCGAGATGCGGGCCATTTGAATCAAAATAAAAGGAGCCTCCAAATTGTTTTTCGGTAAATTTGAAAAACAATGTCAAGCTGATGAAGAATCGATTATCTTTATCAACATCAATGAATGGTCATTTAATGTATCTCTGTGTAGGATCTGGAAAGTCTTTTGGTGAGGAATGAAATGTGTCAGATATTTGTGTTTGTTTCAATTTTGTTTATTTTCTTTTGTTATGGTAATTTGTTCAAATAAAAAGAATGTGTAGCTTGTATTTGCCTTGCAGTTAATTATTTACGTTGTACTAATTTAACCTCGATGATCATTTGGGACTTTGTTCTTTAAAACAAACAAAAAACAACAACAACGAAATACAACTGTATGTAGCCAGTGTAGGCCTTCATAACCTATAGCTGTGCGATGAGTGTCACGTAAAAATGAAAAAAATAACAAAATATAGCCATAAGCATTCAAACTATAAACTTATTCCATCTGAATCTAGTGTTTGTGCAAGCACAAATATGTCGATTGTAAACAATACTTTCACTTTGTCATTGTACTATCTTCGTAATGTAGGCATGTTACACTCTATATTTCTCAGAAAGTTTCCATAAATGTATATTATATACAAAAAATAATTACCCAAGATTCAGATAAACCTTTCTTTAGGTTGTGACAGCTCGATTAAAGATCGAATCAGCCCCTTGGTTTAGCTCCGTCAACTTTCAAGTTCGAAGAACACGTTGATTTGTTTACTTTGTTACAAGCGCCGCGCTGATTAAAGCATTTACGTAACCACCTCTAGTACACCAGCGACATCTGACGTCAAAAATATGACGAATGACTCCCATTAGAATCTACTAATTTAGTAATTTCATAGGGAGAAACGTTCAAAGCCGATAAAGTAACAAATATCACTGTTATTTACAAAAAAAATTGTAAATTACATGCAAATAAAGTTCTCAATAATTTATCTTGGGCTATTTTAGATGTTAAAGATGCATAGACGCAGATTTGAAGTTATTATTTTCTCAAATAGTCTGTATAATATAAATCACTAATAATGAATGCTATCTAAATCAAAAAAGTTTCATTTCTCATTAATTTGACAATGTACATTTTAAAGACATGAAATCAACGCAAATAGTAGAGATCTCGAACTTGTCTGTTGTTTTGGAAAAATAAAGTGATTAAAACTTTGACCATGAGACTGTTGCAAAAAAAGGTTATGAAAGAAGGATATTATTCAATATCGAAGTCCATAAAACAATACAAAATAGGAGCTGCATGAGCAAACACGGACCTCTGAAATGTTAGAGGTGGGATCAGGAGCAGTGGAGGAGTGGGCATCTCCTGCTGACCGGTCACACCTGCCGTGTACTCCTTGTCATGATCAGGAAATGACGGGAAAATCCGTAGTCAATCAAGTGTATAAATAATGAACTAACAATAACTATGAACAATGTTAGTCAGCATTTGACTCAGTGATTAATTGTATTTGCTGACAAGGTGATTGTATCGACCATAGAACGAAATAATGACTTTGAAATTGATCGTAATATTATTGTTTCATCAACTTACTTGTCAATAATTTACCTTGTTTAAGAAATTGTTCATACGCAGAGCATGCTCTTTCGTATCGAATCAATTGAGATATATATACTCCATATGCAGGTGAAGAAGGTATATTGCTGCATCAGGAAGGGAAGTTGACGATAGAAAAGTCAAAGTCATCACGTTTATCATATACATGTAGCTTGGTTGTTAGATTACCAATGACATCTTTGTCAAGTAAACTGTCTAAATGTGAAATAGATGTGTCAGAATCTGTGATATCTTTTATCTGAAGCTCAACAGGATGTAGGAAAAGAAATTACTTTTGTTAATTGACAATACGTGGTCGATATATCTAAATGTGGAGTTGAAGTCCACAGCAAGTGTTTTCTTCTTTTCACGCATAACATTTTGCACAAAATTCTGCTTCATTTGAATATAAAACAGGTCTACTTATAACGGAGCGCAATATAATTGGTGACCATGGAAATTCCTACTTATAATCTATGCTTCAGACCCTCTTGGTACCGATGGAAATTTCAATAGATTGTTGGAATACCTTGTCTCCAAAGACCACATAGATATTGTCAATCAGAAACTCAAGTATATTATGTTTGGTGTCATCTTCAGATCAGAGTACCTGTGTGTGCAATCAGAATGTGTTTTAACAAAATAATTTTGCAAATGACCAATGTTCAGGGAAATTACTTTCTAGTTTAATTCTTTATTAAAAAAGGAGCTATCAATGATTTCAAAAAGCCTGGACTTTAAATTATCGGGGGGAATGATGGTATATAAAGTTGAAAAGTCGTTAGTTTTAAACTGTTGATTTTTGTAAAATATTTTCTAAAAGTTCTTTGGAATTTTTGATTATCCATATCTGATTCACATGACGTTTTGATATATTGGTGCACATTTCTCTTGAAGTTTTCATTCACTAATATCAATATCTTAGTGCGGAGTAACGAAAAAGGGGTAAAATTAAAAGAATATTTACCTTCAACTTTAGCAACTGTAACATTTAAAGAGGAGATTAAATCTTCATAGCACCCATATCTTAAAAATATGTTCAGAATTCCATGCATCAAAGTTTTTTTGGTGAAAATTGAGCGAATGGCAATCAAATGAGCAGTCAATTTACGTTGGTTTTTTCCACATTCTCTGCAATCAAGTATTTCTCTCGTGTGAGGATAGAGCTGCACAAAAATTTCCGAGTTTGTTTCCTAAATATGTAAATAATACATATAAACATTGTTTAAAATTGATTCCAGAATAAAAGAAAAATGACAATTTTCAGTGAGCAAAAACACAGTTGAAATAACGAAATTAATTGATTTTATTTTACATGTATAAGGAAAGATATTCGAAATTAGCTTTAAAGCTTTACCTTAAATTTCACAAGTATTCTTGGCAGTGGATTCATACATCCTACTTTTAAATCTATTTCAAAGGGATAAGTATCGTTTATTTCATATACGTCACTTGTTGCGCGATTTTTTATATTTGCTTCTTGAAAGTTCGGAAAAACTGGAATTAAAAAAAAAATAATAATAAATTCTCAGTTAATATGTTACTGAAATTATTCTTTGAAAAATGACATAAGCAAATAAATACATCTTTATTCGCTCAAATATAAAAAACCCTAAGAATCTTAACTTTTAAATTTAAATTTTTGAATATCCAAAAGATAACGCTTTTGACCAATCTTATCATATACATTGAAACAAGTCAGGGTCAGGTGGGATAAATAATTTTAGATATTGGATAAAAATATCAAATCCTTATCTCTTGGATATTAAGGAGGGTTGTCCCAAAATTTTGCAAACAAGTGCGTTTTGTAAAGATCCAGTGTCATTAATTATTTAAAAAACCTAAGTATTAAGTAAAACTTCCAATGAATTTTATTTTTTAGTTTAGAACATTGGGTAATTACACAGGTTTATACTGCTTAAATGAAATAATACAATGTCTGGATAAAAAAAGCGTCACAGTTCCAAACTTTTTGTAGAAAACAAAATCGGTATTTAAAATCTTAAATCCACAAAAAGTTATTTTGTGGTGAAAGTTTCGCAAGAAAAAAATGACAGTTTATCAAACTGAATTTAGTTTTAAATAGTTTTCCGGTTTTTGATGCACACAGAATATACTAGATATATATATATATATATATATATATATATATATATATATATATATAAATAATTTTACAATTGTTTGAAACTCTGATTATCGATACATTTTCCAAGTAATAAGGTTAAAATTTAAATGCTAAAAAAACATGCTTAAAGACATACAACAGACACATATAGCTCAGTCTCGAAATTTTGGAACAACCCTTGTAATTCATAAATACCGTAAACAGTTAGAGTTTCATTTCCAATTTTTTCGTTGTCAACCACAAATTCAATAGTGTTTTCGTCCTCAGCCATTGTAACGCTCTTTATCAATAAATTTGAGACCTTTGATGTGTAATTGTTTTGAATGTCGAATCTTTCGTTTGAGCTGCAGACCTCGCGAACACATTGACCTAAAACCTCTGTGTCACCATTTTTATATTGTATCCTCCAAACTACTGTTGAATTGGGGAAAACCTTTGAATTCGAGTAGTCTGCTGTTAATCTTAAAGGGAGTCGCCATTGTGGTAATGAGCTCAATGTAAGTTTCCGATTATCTGGAATAAAGTTTTTTTTTATAATTTATGTTCACTTCATGTGCATTCTTTTATATTCTAAACAAATAACAAAATTTTTTAACCTGTATCACTTAATTGATTTGTAAATAAATAAAATTTATTATTTGTAAAAACTTTCAATGTATAGATAGTGTAAGCTTAGACACCTATCTTTATAGGAAAGTTGATAACTGTAGTACAGTTTACGGTTATCAAAACGTGTCGGCAGAGCTGATCGGTAAGAATTTTTTATTTCAAGATTAAAAAAAAAAATCTTTTACCATATCTGTGCAATTCCGCTTAAAAATGAAAAAAAGCTAAATAAAACTTGTTATTATTGGTTGCCATAAATTACTTGAACATAATGATAAAAAAAACCTGTATAAGGGCCTCAAATTTTGCAGAAACATGACCGTAATACCGCGGGCGTCGGAAACATATTTAAAGTGGAGGGGAGGTAATCGAAGGTGTGTGTGTGGGGGGGGGGGGGGGGACTGAACCAACAAAAAAATCCGAATTTTCAATGCCAATATAATGTCTATTATTACAAAAGGTGATAAGTTCCTCCAAGCTGCCTATCAATTCCGACGCCTATGAATATAATAATAAGATGTCAGTATTTTCAGTAAGTGGGATAACCAGTTAATGGCTTTGCTGCTTTAGCGGCAGATACATATACAATATCATGTGTTAATCGTGGTTTCTAGGTCAAGGTCGGGTTGTCATAAATCAGTGTTTTATGTAGGTCTTGGCACATGTAATACATACATGCTCATGTATTTTGATATGAAGTCACCATCGTCTTTCAAAACTTATGGCAAATGCAAGGTTGTTAAAAAGCACTACACTTTTGTTAAATTATGTGTAATGTTCGAGATATCGGCAACATACATTCAAAATGTACATTATAAAAGATGCAGTAAAACTTGGGTATTGTTGATATTTGTCTACGAATAGCAAATTGGAATTTTAGACCGTAATACCTCTGTAAAAGGCTTTACGAATTTATTGACAAAAACTTTATCCGGACGGTTAAGAACGCGATTGAGAGTCACCAATATCACACTATATCTCATAAGTACCTGCAGTCTTTGGTTTTAAAACAGAAAAGAGTATGTTTTACATGTTTTATAGATTTTAAGCTTGAGAAGAAATGGTGTATGGATGTTGAAAAGAGAAAATACATGTATGTAACCAAGTCTATACGTACAGGAACTCTAGACTTTGGGAAAATGTTAAGAAATGAAAGCCCATACTGTATTCTTTTGTAATGCCCGTCACGTCGAAGATTTTGCTGCTCCGTTATTTAACGATATGTCCTGATAAATCACCCGAAACTGATTTCAATTTACAGCATTTTGATATGAAATTGTAAAGACAATATAAGCAATTATACTTTCACATTATTTGTGACATTTTGCCCGAATATGTCGTCAAATATTTTTTCTGTGCAACAAGTCCGCGTAATTTTCGAGCGGCCCTCGTACTATAGTGAAAATTTTGGAATTGATTTACTATGGTAAAAAACTGTTGAATTTTAATTTACTATGGTAAAAACTTTTGAACTTTGATGTTCTATAGTAAACTATAGTTATTATTAATAGTATTTTTTGTTAGGATATGTTGCAAAAAAAAAAAAAAAATCGGAGTGGGGTTTTTTTTTCTTCTTTTTTTTTTTTACATTTTAGGTTTAATATCTAAAGTAAATATGTCGTGTTCCCGTTTTGCACACATTTGATAATTAGGTATAAATCAATAGGTGTGAAGTGTGTTTTGATAGCAATTATACATGTTATAGTCTGATTTCTGGTTTGGATTTACCTGTGAATAGCTATTTAATACAATTTTATGAGCATTTTATTAAAATTCCATATGTATTTATGGAAAATATTTTATTGAATAAATCATTATTTCTTTTTTATTTTGTTTATCAATTAAGTCCATTTAAAAAAAACTTTTCAATCTTGATATAATTCTAAATGAAGGAAAGATATAACAAATAATAAGGAAAAAATAGAGAATACTCATGAAATAAATCAATGTGCCAATTGAATTATACTCAATCAATAAATATCAAATATATTAACTTTGTATTTTATTATTTTATTCTCTTATTTTTTAACTATATGTTCACCTTCACATGCTTACTAAGTATGTTATAGACTATAGCAATTAAGTGATAATCTCACCTGGTCAAACTCCTGCTTTTCACACATTTTTTAATTACCTGTAATTCAAATGTGTGCAAAACTGGAACAACCCATAAATATGCTCAATATGAATATTGATATACAGATATGAGTTAACATTTTTTTTTTTTTTTTTACAAAATATACATTTATACAAATACTTGAATAAATTATTCTCCCTTGTTCTACACTTATTTGTGACTTTATCTCTATATTAATGCTTAATATATAAATGTACAAATACATTGAAATAAAAAAGGTTTGCACTTTTTATCTGTGATAGTTAATTTCTACCGTGGCCTTCCCTTGGGCCTTTGATATAATTTCCATCTTTTAATAATAAATCTTCATAATCACTCAAAGTTAAATCCGTTGTTCAAAGTGCCAATAAACTTGTTTTTTACATAGATTATGGGTTATCAGGGCTTTTAACAGTGTCTGAAAACACACCATGAAAATTACCTGTATGATTTCTCTATCTCTTATTTCAATCCTCTAAACATTTTATGAAATTCTCTACGCTGTTTTTGTATAATTGAATTCCAAAGATGTCATTGTTGAAGTAACATTTTTGGCATATTCTATTGAATTGTATAGGGAAAACGTCGCTTTTGGTTCGATTTAGGCAAGGTTCTGATCTTAAAAATTTTACTACTTTTAAATCGTGCAGACGAATTTGTTGATTCTTTGGTATCGAAAACTAGAATTAATTTGAAAAAATAAATAAAAATAAATAATTAAGTGATTAAATATGTCTTCAGGTTCATTTTCTCGTAATTTAATTGTACATAATTTCTGTTATATTGAAAAATGTAGCATTTTTAAGGACGACGTCATAAATATCTCGACGTCACGCTTGACGTCGTAAATATTGATCCAATATACAGAGCAAAGAAAAAATATAATTTTTATATAAAAAAAAAATTCACGTATATCTCCTTTCAACGCAGCACAGTTTCGCAGATATGTTAAGGTTACAACCAAAAATTCTACTTGCCTGTATGATATAACGTCATAGTAAGCTATATGACGTGAAGTTGTAGAGACAACAATTTCTTAACCCTCTTGACATTATTCTGCGGGCTTTTCAATATTTTGGTGTGCGTCTTTTACAGGAATGTGTACAGGGGAATTAATTCATTGGCGATATATCAACAAAACAATGAAGATTTTTTTTTATTTACATGTTTTCAGTTTGCGTAAATTCTAATTATCATATTAAGTTTTTTTTTCAATGAAATGTTTGATGTTATCTAAATCAAATAAAACTGATAAACTATAATTGCGAGAAATGAATATACATCAAAATCAGACACAAATTAAAAACAGTTTGGTATACAATGATTATCATTATTTCTACACTTATTAAAGGTAATTTTAAGTATAATTAAATAAAAATGAAAAAAAGTGTAGACCAATAATAGTATTTTATAATCTTGATATAAATGAATTCTCCATCTGCATGCAAATGCTATTTCTAACGATGTGCGGTCTGACAAAAAAGAAATTCAAATATTTGAATCTGTCTCTCGGCGCGCAGATTTATCGCTTTCTTCAAAAATTGAATAAAAACCAAAATTAAATTATCCCCCCCCCCAAGGGTGCAGTGTTTCACTTTTTAAAAATGGATAAGTACATCTGAAATATCAGTAAGATCAATGGTTTTACTGCCAACCGGAGGGGGGGGGGG
>PRKT01000992.1:52008-75743 GCA_003671525.1 Saccostrea glomerata
AAGGAGGGGGGGGGGAGGAGGGCAACTGCAGCTGCATAGAAAAGAACATTTGCGAAAGCAAAAATACAATTTATATATTCAGAGAAAACAGAGGGGCAACATTGTATCCCTTTTAAGGATCTTCTAAAAGAAACGCATATAGAGTATGATGCTAACTGCGATATTTAAGTTCTTTTTAGCTAGACGAAATAGAAATGTAGAAAAAGATCTATAAATGAAATCAAATGGAATTGTGCGTTTGAAATTATCCAGGGTCTTGCACGGAGTCATTGTAATGGAGAAACGATACTTGAATTGTGTCTGGGGTCATGTTGCGAAAATAGAACCTGCATGCTCGGCTCTGCAAAGCGACTTGTTGTCTCTTACGAGAAAGTCTATAAAGCTTATAAATTGATCAGGTACAGATAAACTATTAATTATTCGAAAATTTGACAGATTCTTTGATAAAAGTTGGGTTTAACAGAGTCCTAGGTCGATCGAGGAAATTGTTTGCTAGAGTGCGACTGAAATTCGCATGTCCTACTAGATACTTCTAAAAAATTGACCTGAAGGCAGATGAAAATCATTTGCGCTGTCAGTTTCCTATTTAGATTAAAAATCAAGATAATTTTTAGAAGCAATCTTTTTTTAATCTTGGGAAAATGTGTAAATGAATAAAAATTGTATAATGTAATTTTTTTTTTTAATATTTCTAAATTATACACTGTAAAGTGCTTTTAGCCCCAAAAGGACAGAAGGAATTCTTCGTATTTCCCATTAGTACTCCTTTGAAAATTTTTATTTAACATTTTTTATCATAAACAATTATGATTTTTCCCTCACCAAAATTAATTATTATCCTTAATTCAGATTTACAGGTACATGTATTACCGCTATTAATGTTAGAAGTGAATTGCAAAAAGGTATTCACTAAAAGAAAAACCTAGTGAATTTAACTAGTGAACATCGTAAATCCTTTGTGAAGCTACGGTCGTATTGATACTTATATACCGACCTAGAGAAAGTTGCTCATGAATTCTAGATTCACTAATGTTATCTATTTTAACTTTAAACTTTCATTTATCGGTAGTTGTTTCGAAATTCTTGAGCTTCTATTTCAGCAAAATCTGCAGTCAAATTTAATTATTGTAATATGTAAATTTCAATTAAGAAAGTGAAAAGACGTCTAAAACTTTATGACGTCGCCAGGGACATATATGTCTCTCTCGCAGCCAGCGGTAAAAGGACATATATGTCCTTCCCGCAGCCAGAGGGTTAAAATCGATGTATGAAATTGATTTGAGGTCGTAAATTGGATCAAAATATGCAGAGGCATAATATAAACGGAATTATGTTCTTTCTGGTTCTCCGTATTTATCACAAGGGTTGAATACCATACCCATGACGTCATAACTGTTGGTCATGCAGTAGCGGAGTGAAAGTGAAACGTAACGAGAATTCATGTAAACAAACACAAGAAATCGGAGTTTAAAAGCATTTAGAATGAATATCATGTGGGATTCATGTCGGAATAAAGCTTAAGAGTAAGCTTTGCTAATATAACTCTACAGTTTTTTGTTAAATAAAAGCAGAAAGAGTGTTTTCTTGCCGATCAGCCTTTCCTCTGGACGTTCGTAGCAAAAAAAATGCAAAAGTTCAACACTTCGCCGCATACTTTAAAACTTAATTTTTGTTTCTATCTAATTTTTTTATTCTATTGTTTTTGGAAAGTGCTGCTAGAAATGTATGGTTTACGGGAATGGATGCAATGCATTTTTTCGATGTTATGAAATGTAACAATTTTGGGAAGTCTTCCTCCGAAATTGTTTAATAATTATTTCTGTGATAGGACAGTAGAATTCTAGCAGCACTTTCAATGGTACACAGATGTTTTTACATCACTATGACTACGAGGGGTTATCAAAAAGTTCGTGGACTAGCGTCGTAATATTAAAACCGCTTTATGCACATCTATGGATTTTAAAATACCGAGTTAGCATCATCTTTTCTAATTACAGAATAAACTACAAATCATAACTTTTATTTTTTAACAAATTGGTAACGTTTTTGTAAGCAATGGTATGTCCAGATGGCGCAACCTCCAACGCCACGTTTTTGCGACTTATGTTTAACTGAAACAAACTCTTTTGATTTGATCATTTGACATCCAAAATCCCGTTAATTCATGTATGTGTCAGGACATAATTGTTTCACAGAATATTAAATTTTCACTTCATTCTAGACGTTATACAAAATTTTATCGTAAATTTTAGAATGTCAAAATAAATGAGGCCTTGAAAATGACGTCAAAAAGGGGGACGGGTGTCCGTTTCAAACATTCTAATAAGGTTTGCCCCTGAAAAACTGGAATAGACCTAAAATATGTTGAAACTGGCTACAGAGAAATAATATGCATCCAGAGTACTTGTCTTTTAATGTCAAAATAGATTCACATTTAATGTCGATTTGCAATCAACGTGTGAAAAATCAATCACGTCAAAAAATGACGTTGATCATTTGTTGTTGATATTGAACTCCCAAGAGCAAAATATGCCAGCACAATAAAGCGAAGATCGCTCCCAATGTATTAATCCATTTGGAATATTATATTCATTGATGGCCACTGTTCATGACATTGTAAAGTCAGGGAATCTCAACAAAAAAGTGTATGAGGTATAAGAAGCGGACATTGAAAAAACAATGAGGCTATCGGACGTCATGAAAATAAACGACGACAGCGCCGGGTGATCATATT
This sequence comes from Saccostrea glomerata, assembly GCA_003671525.1. Lineage (NCBI taxonomy): Eukaryota > Metazoa > Mollusca > Bivalvia > Ostreida > Ostreidae > Saccostrea > Saccostrea glomerata. The sequence goes on from PRKT01000992.1 coordinate 54,743, forward strand.
ATGGCGTTTTTATTTTAGAATAATTTGGCTAATAAAGAACGTATCAGGCTAAAATATTCAACATTTCTTTATTTTTTGTTGTTTTATGTTCCATATAAGTTAGGAAAGCACAGACTACATAGTACTAATTTTATAGCCTCAGTCCTCGAACTTTTTGATAACCCCTCGTACAAATGGAAATTAATTATCCCCGGGGTAGTGTTGAATTTTTCACTTTTTGATTTAGGCATTTTTTTCTTATTATAGAAGTCACGTTGTGACGTCGTGGTGTAGTCCCTCTTGTAGTATATGTCTCATTGACATCTATAGAATGCATAATGAGAGCAGAAGATTTTTCCATGTCTTTTCCGATTTATTAGTGTTACGTGTTATGAAAAAAAAGCGTTAATTCGCCGAATTCTGATCAATGTGCTGCCTTAACATACCTGCGTTAGGTTACAAATGAAAATATCGGCGATTTTTAAAGATAATAAATACATACTTTATAAGGATGGACGATTCTTTTCAGGATTTCATTCAAATCCAAAAAAATGTAATGGGGTTTAAATCTATATGTTGGGGATGTATAGATTTTTTATTTTTGTGACTGATTTATTACACTTTGTGAAAAGTGTTGCGAACCTATATAGATTCCCTTTTTTCATTTGCTAAAGTTTAATTTATTTGTTGGCAGGTTGAATATTTTGTTGGTCAACTACATGAAATATAGCTATAATTAATTTATTTGGAAGCTTTCATGAGGTTCGCAGCACTTTTCAAATATCTTTACGCTTCTTGAGTTAAAAGTGAAAAAATTGACAAGATACATAAAGGGTATATCCTTGCAATAAATATATTTTATAGGGCCCTTCAATTACTTTTTTTATGAATCTGCATACAAACGCATGACAGTGTCGCTTGCCTGGAGAATGTACGTACAGTTTATAAATGAAATATTAAAATAGACATAGCATTAAAGTAAATGGCATTTTATTAAACTGCAAATATTATTTTCTTTGAGAACGTAAAACATTTTTCATTGTACAAAATGTGACTTGATAAGTCTCTCACTGTGTACAAACTGTGTCATTTTTGCGAGATGACGTCACATTGACAAGTGCATTGCGATTCATGCATCGTTTACATACTATTGTGTGGGATTTAACAAACGACAAAACTGATGTAATAGTAAGGTTGTATGTAGTAAACAGCTATCCAGCTTTTTGAAATAGCAAATGATTTCATTTTGTAGTATTTTGAAGACCTTATATTATGTGTGACGTCATAGTAAATGTTCCAGTACAAATTAGGCCCGCCTCCTTACTGTAACCTTAGCTGTGCTGCGAAATGTCCGCCATCATAAAAGCGAGCGCAGCGAGGCGGCGCGAAGCGTCGCTCGCATAGCGAACTCTTAAAGCAACGCCTGTGCGAAGAGAAAATTCGGACTTCTGCACATTCAGTCGATATAATTTTTTGATGCCGTAATTTGGACCCACAATGCATAACTTGTTTTAGCCACGTTCTCGCAAGAATCGCGGCAACTGTTCAACAAAAAGGTTACTCGCCTTGATTTAATGGATATATATTGAAGATAAATAGAACATAAAACGTTCTTCATTAGCTTTCAGCATTGTTCAGGCTTTTTCTCGGTATAATGCAATTTGCATACGTCATGTGACGTCTTGACGAGCCCGATCTAAATCAAAACTATAGAGTTTGCGCTCGCTCTAACGGTCGCATCGTCAACATATTAATTCAATAAACCAATAAAACAAGTATAAGACATTATTCTGTTTACGTCTAATATTGATGAAAATTTACGCAAATGGCGTAAACCAACGATCAGTCCGTTAGTTTCTTTTTTTTTATTTGCTTTATATGTGGCGATTTCTTACCGTCTCTTTTCTTACTGTTCTGCTTTCTTCGTGCACAGATTCTCGCCGGATTCAGAAAATAAAATGCAGAACCCCCCTCCCCCTCTTCGATGAAATAGAAGATCGGAGATATGATTGTATAAGTTAGTCTGAAAAGTCGTGGGTATGAAAATAATTTAGAAGTCAAGGACCTAACACCCCCCCCCTCCCCCGAAATATGTTTTTTTTTTGTGTTTTGTATATTTTTTTTCTTTAGAAAAATCAGCTAGGCACTCAAATCAACGATAACTTCTTATGAATGAATTTCTGCAAAATATTGTCTGAGGTATAAATACAGGTATTGATGCATTCAGTGTATATATTAAAAATGTTTTATTTCAGTTTACGTAGAGGCAGCTATTAACTAGTAAGATAAATCTTTACTTGATTTTATTTTACGCTTTTACGTACAGGGATAAAAAAAAATGTCCAAGAAATTTTTATAGGAGTAAATGGGACGAGAATCTAAGCATTAATTTTATATTGCGTAATCATCAGGCAGATTTTTCTGCTCTCATTGTAAAAATTTCATTCATCAAGGTTTTAATTTCTTTTATAATTTAACTCTGCGTTCACAGAATATGCAACTCTGAGGAGCCTTTGTCTTTCCTTGACGTTCCAACATTTTAAAGATATTGTTCAGATTTTTACAGCTAAACCGTTTCTTCACAGATTATCCTCATCCGATACAAAGTCCCTGTCACTCAAATACTACCTGTACTATTTGTACACACTTGCACAACTGGCTTGTGGCATATTGTCTTGATTCCTCTAACATTTTTAGAGTTCATTCATTTTTTTCTGAATAGAACATGAAATCGCATCGTTATCTGCTGCTCCGTGACGTTCTTAAACGTCATCGTTTTTGTCGTTTTCAAAAAGGACTGCCTATCTTCTCAAGTTGATTTCTTTTCAACAAAATAAAATATAAAGCCATAATTTGGTAAAAGAATCGATGTAACAATTCTGAATTTGAATACCTGGGCTCTATTTGATTTTGCTCAATTCTAAAGAGAATATGACTGCATACATTATATAGTGTATTGTCTATAACTTACTTAATTTGAACCTGCTCCACGATGCGATTTTTGCATTTTTAAAATCTGGATAAGTTTTGAATAGATTGTAATATCTAAAAAATAGTAATACAAATCATTTGAATAATATTGTAAAATATTTCCACCACATTTGGATGCCATATAACGTCAAATAAAAAAAAAAGATATGACAGTTGTCTACGAACTTTTCGAACAAACCTCGTACATGTACATGTAACCACAATGTATGCCGTTATTTACTAGGTAAGTCGGATATCGAACGTTTTAAATACATGCATTTCGTTTTCGACTGATAAACATAAAAATATACGGCTTTCAATTTCTTTTTATTCTCGTTGTCTGTCTCACTTAATCTTCACTTGATCACTATCTAAAACGTATGAAATCATGGAATATGCAGACATCAATAAATTTGAAAAACCGACTTCTTCCTTTTCAAATTTCCAATTAGATTTTTAATGTGCCTCCGAATAGTTTTAAAATATTTCCATTAAATAAACCGTATATCCATGTAAGGTGGAGTTTAAATGCCAAAAAGGATAAAAAAAATACTTATTCCCGGCTTTAAAGGTACTTAGACACAGATTTGAAATTAATATTTTCTCATTTTTTCTGTATAATATTACGAATTATATATTTTAATAGCATTTCACACAAAAAATTATTAAAAATCTTATTTCATTTAAAAGTTATTAAAACTTCAAATTTGTTTGGCGGGTTTGATTGACAAATCCTTGCACTTTCACAAATTTTAACTTTATTCTTAATCCTTAGGAAAGGTGGCAATTTTGATGTGGTTTAATGAGAAATATTAAAACTTTTATTAAGAAAAATAATTTTATTCAGAGTAGAAATGTTAGAAAGCAAAACACCTTCACAAGTATCGTCATTCCGAACTAAAAGATGAGTACAGATTTTAGCAAATCGAGCACACTCGTGTTATGTACACAGTTTTTAGGAGTTGAACTATGTTCAGACTCCCTAGGCTGTCACGAGGTTTCTAGCGCAGTAATTTTACAATGAATTATATAGCGGTCGTCGTGGTGTTTCTGTGTCGCCCAATTTACTCCCCTGTGATATTCAATACAAACTCGTACCAGTCTATATAAACTCAAAGAAACTTCCGCAATAAAAATAGTCCATCTCATTTTTCTGAATTAATCTAATTTTCATAAATGATTTGAAAGTAAATGAAATAGAATTTTATTTAACTTAATTTGAAAAGCATATTTTTGTCATCTTTCTTGAGAAATGACACATACATTTTGATTTCCGTATGAAAAAAAAGTCCCAGTTTTTCGTCATTTATCATTCGGCAATCCTCGGCTGACTCCACTACGCTCCATTACAAAAAGTGTGAGATCATCCAAGGAGCAACAACTAGTCTAACTGGTTTGACAATGACGCGATTGTCTAAATAGAGAGACGAAAACAAAGACGCTAAGGTTTAACCCAACTTCTTTCAATTTGTTTCAGCAATTAAGAGACAGAACAACGTTTCTTTTTAAAGAAACACTGACAAGTAAAATGATCTGTTAGACTGGAAAATTTTTGTCAGACCACAAGCAACTCATTTTTTGACGTTGGTAAAGGGGAAAAATAATAGCATTTAAGTTTGTTGATATTCGATCACACAATTTCAAATGACATTAATTTTGCATCCTTAATTTCATGAATTTATCAGCATTCAGTTGGTCACGTGTACAACACCAAATCTGAACTTGAAAAATGTGTGTGTACTTGTATTGCAGTATTACCTTATAAAATGTATCATTTGATTTTATTATATAATTAAAACAGTCAAGATTAATGAATACATGCGTATGCACGGACACAATGGTATAATAATCCCAATGATCAATCTGTGAGAAAGATCGTTCCTCATGATTACAACTTTTTTTTCTTGTAGTAGCTTGTTAAACTATGTCTGATTTTTAATTACATTTGAATCAAATGAAAATCACAAACTTTAAGTCTCACTCGAGTAGCGCAGTTGTTAAAATAGTTTGCTCTAGAGATTCAACGTAAGGTGTTAATTGATCCTTACGTCGCAGGTTCGAATCCTGTGGGATGCACTTGGAGATGAACTCTTTTGATGAGACCATATAAACCGAAATCCCATGTCGCAGTATGTGCTTGCACAAAACGATCCCTCACTACTCAATGGTTTTGAGAGCCGTGTATAGGTAAAAATTTGTAGACTTACATGTAGCTAGCTCCATCGGCAAGTGGTAGTGTTTCAATATGATTGAAAATTATTGAACGTAAAACAAACAAAATGTAAAGTATTCAGACATACTTACTTCTATATAGACATTACTTGAAATAAAAATCTAAAATTATGGAATAACAAAACTTGATGATTAAGTTATAAAGATAGATACATTTGATAAAATAGATAAGCATGGAGTTCTATAAAAAATAATTATTGTGTCCTAAAAGAAACACTCATACCCAAATGAGAATAGCAAATACTTGTTTTAATCAGAGGAAGAAAAATGACAATCTAGTGTCTGGTGATGGTAACATCGAATATAAAGAGTGTTTGCTTGTTTGTTTCTTGGGACCAAATATCTTGTACACATTCTAAAGAGAGTAGGGGGCGTTTTGATTCAAATGTTTCAGAAATATAAGGGTAGTGTTTGAGTTTTAGTAATAAATGGTACTGAAAGAAGTTTAAAACCTAACAACAAAATAGTATTTTCGAGTTTGAAAAAATTATTTTTTTTTTTTGATGATGGGGGTTGTTTGTTTGGTTTGGTCAAATTGTTGAGGTAAGAATTAGAAAGAATTAATCCAGAACTAAACTTAACTGTTCGTGCGCAATAAATATACAGTTTTTTCAATGGATGGCACTGTAGCTCTCCGGTCTGTCAAAATCTTTTTTTCGGAAAGCTACACTTCTGCAGCTAATTTAAGACCAGTCCCATGATCTTGGCTATTTAAATGCAATAGAAATCATTTTTAATGTTTCGTTTTGTATCTCTAACAAATCAGTTCTAGCTGACTTGAATCTGAATGCATGAAGATGTTCTTATACTTCCCGTGAGATCTTTCAGATAACAATGTTCAACTCCCATAAGTACTTTCAGTACTTTGATTGTAAACAGGGCTCGAGTTCTGTTATTGTTTATACTTAGAATTCACCGGGTGCGTTCAATCGTCACAGTCTGCTTACCACAACTGCACGGACTGACAGTATATTGTATGTTCGTTTTGCTTTCGAAAGTGTCTTCCCTGAATTTTCTCGATTTTAGTATTAATATTTTTCATTTATACAAAACGAGATTGCCACTTTTCCTAAGAATTAAGAATAAAATTAAATTCGTGAGAGTGCAAGGATATGTCAATCAAACCCGCCAAAAAATTTGAATTTTCAATATCTTTTAAACGAAATAAGTTTTTTAATTAATTTCTGTGTGAAATGCTATTAGAATATATAAGTCGTAATATTATAGAGAAAATAATAACTTCAAATCTGTGTCCAAGTACCTTTAAGAAGAAAAAATGGAAAGAAGGCATGGTCATATAATAGGTGCCTGTGGTTAGTTACAAGAGGTAAATTCCGCTCAAAAAATGTATTAATTTATGTTTCATTAGTATTAGTATATTTGCAGATTTTAATTTGTAATCAACCTGTATATATATAATTTTCAAATGTTCTTATTAAAAATATTTACATTTGCAAATGTTTTTCCTAATATAACACTGTTTGTACAAGGCGTTTTTACATCTCCGTAAAACATGTCATGTGACCATATATTGATTGTTTAGTCATTAGCGATTTACGTAATTTGATAGAGACGTCATAAGCGATCGACGTTATCAACACATTAAATTTATACCGTTGAATTTGAAAAAAAAACTTTATGGCCATGGATTTCAAACATTATTTATTTAACTTACTATTAGTAATAAATCAGTAACAAATGTAAAAATAAGTAATAAGGTATCATTTTTGAGTTTTATTTGGATGTAAAACGGCTTGGCACATGAACAAATCTTCCATTTGGTCTTTCTGAGATTTGATCAAGTGACCAACCGGTTTCACATCCCAATAAAACAACAAAAAAAAAGATACCTTATTTCTTAAATAAAGGTTAAACTTTTAATGTACTAGTGATTTTGCGATGTTTAATATAATGAATTTTTATTTAATTTAATGAACTTTTATTTTGAATGGTGGAAAGGATTTGATTGGCTAAAAATGTGTATCTATAATAACACGGGAAAAATTGGAGAGTGTTTTTTGGGAAAAAAGACTTTATCAAATATTTATTATTCACGCATTTTTTTAAATATGGAATTGAATTTTTTAAACCAAATTATTTATTTAATTTTTCTCCGAGATTAGCACATTGAGTTCAATCTTGCATCGGCTAGCTACTTTTTAACGCTGTTGTCGGAGATAAAAGAAAACAAACACATGCCATACATGGTTATGTAGATGAATTGTAGAGTATAATGGTAATAAATAGTTTATAAGTGCAATTTCTTTGTAACTGTAAATTAGTGCGTTTCTGAGAAGGGCGTACTGGGGTGATTCGTAGCTTGAATTATAATTGAACTAAGGGTTAAAATTTATTTCCGAGACAAAAAATGCTCTCAGAATGGACCCGAGAAGATTCGCTTCATAACATATAATGAAACGCTTTCTGATACTTTCAGTGTTGGTTATTCTAATCGAAAAAACCTTCATTTTTTTATTACTTCAGCATGTTCTATGAATACTGTACATATAAACTGCATACCCGGGTTTATTGACGTCAGCAAACCCGCGACCTACGTTAATATTTCGGTTTAAAGTGTTATCCTTTCGATCTTATCTTTGTGTTAGCGTCATCTTGTTCTCGGGAGAGGGCTTATCTAGGCTTTATGGAGAGGGCTTATATAGGCTATGCCTGCTGCCCAATCCATTTAATATGTATTTTACATAATAAAATATGTTCAAATCAAATCAAATCTTGTTCTCGGGGTTTAGGATCATTAGTCAAACCCAAACACCAAAACCTCTTACGCCAAGCACAAAAAAATCAAGGTTCTGCAAAAATTCACTAGCTCTCCCCGTTTCAACTACGAACCTTGATAAAAGTAATATGATTATGTTTATTGAAATTATATGCTGCTTTTTCGTGTTTTGTTGTTTTCTTTTTCAGATAATATAAAGCCATAAGCCATATCTGCACATACATTGTAGGCCTTGCCCAAAAGATTAACGTATTGCCCAGGCGGATAATATGCTCACCAGCAGTGCCTACCTGTATGTATGACTGGGTGCTCAAATGAATAAATTTTACAATTATTGTTCAAGTAACATCTGGGTTCGTTGTTTTCGGGGTGTAAAGAGACCGCGAAATGTAAAATACGATATACATTACTACTCAACAGTTTAATTAAGTTTGTAAATCCAGCTTTAAATTCACAAATTCCAACTTTAATCTTAATTGGCTTTTGCATTTTAGAGCTAGTAATTGCAACTTTAAAGTTGGAACTTCGAACTTAAATCTTGGCTTTTCCAATTTTTAAACTGTTTATTTCAGGTTTAATTTGAGATCTTCTAGCGCCTTTTTTTTTTTTAGTTTTTTTCCCTTTTTTAAATCATTACCGACTTGGGGGTAGTTCAATCCCGAACCATAGTATAACTTTCTGTTCACTGCGCATGTCTGGCTTTCTAGAGAGCTCGAACTCGATCTGGTAAAGGAATCAGTTGATAATATGGAGCGATTTAAAGAAAAAATTGTTTGTTGGAGATTTTTGATGACAGAGAAGAGGATTTCCTTGTTCAGTTTTCATCGAGATCCAAAAATGCAGCATATTTACAAATCTTATTAAGGTGTGAGATCACGGTATGTCCATAATGACTTTTTAAATTAAAAAAATAATAATAATAAATTCACTTTTTTTTTATTTTACTTTTTTTCTAGGCAAAGATATACTAGTTAATTAGGATATATATAGACATTTGTAATTTACATAGTTTTTTATTTATTCATTTAAATTTAAGATAAAAAATTCTAATTTTTTTCCTTTTACAGACGAAAATATGTGCAAAAAGTTGAAAATTATGAGACCGAAACAGTAAGGCAGATAGATATTCCAGAGCACAAAGACGATTTTAAAACTAATTTTCGTATAAGCAGAGATGTGTTTCACATTGTTTTAGAGAATATTAACGATTCACTAACCCGTGCTGGAATTGGTCCCAACCAGACCATCCCCCCCCAGAGAAGCAGCTTTTAGTGTGCCTTAGCTATATGACAACCACCCAGTCAATGCGAGAAACTGCACATATATTTTGTCTTTCAAAGTGAACTGTCCACCAAATAGTGAAAGATGTATGCAATGTCCTGACACAACTTTATAATAGGTTGAGGTATTGTTATATCAGAGATGTGTTCTTTAATTAGCTCACTATGACCCCTTAACACCAAGTCAATTTAAAATATCAATTTCTCAACATGATCATACATGTTGATTTCTCAAGTTAATTTTTTTCTATGTCGAACTTCCTATGAAAATTATTTCATTCTTTATTTAATAAATTTTATAAATACCACAAGGGCAAGTAGAAATAACCACAAAAAATGAAGAAATGTGCTCTTTGCCAGTATTGATAGGTTTCATACATTGATCAAACTTTCAGCTGCTATTTGGGGGGGGGGGAGCAGGACTATTACAACAGGAAAGAATACCCCTCTATGCAATTACAGGTGTGTGTTTTTCACTTTGAATTTGCATTAGGATTACCTAAAAATTAAATGTGAAATAAAACACATTTTTGTGTTTTACAGATAGTATTTGACAACAGGATGAACATCCTTAACGCATACACTGGTTGGCCAGGTTGTGTACATGATGCAAGAGTTTTGATAAACTCGAGCTTGTTTACCAAAGCTGACGCTGGGGAGTTAATTTCCCCAAATCATCGCATCTTTGGAGATAACGCTTATTCATTGCGTAACTTGCTCATCACTCCATTCAAGAACTTTAGTTTCCTGACAAGACAACAAGTGAAATTCAACAAAAGCCTTTCAGGCATACGTCAGACAGTGGAGAGGGCTTTTTGACACCTGAAAGGTCGATTCAGAAGACTTAGAGATGTGCCTTTTCATAATCATGGCGATATTTGCCAACTTATATATGCTTGCTGCGTTCTACATAATATATGTGTTATGAATGAAGATGAAGTGGAGGGATACATTGAAGAAGACGATGTTGATCCAGATAATTTTCAAAATCTATACATGAATGGAAATGCTGGCATTCTCAGACGTTTTCAGCTTGTAAATATACCATGACAAGCAGGATTGAATTCAATTACTTTGAAACACTTTCAAATACATTGATAATTTTTTCCATTAAATGCAAATTCACTTACATTTTTTTCAATGAAATACTTTTTTCAATTACCCCATTCCTGATGACAAGTTTACGAAGCTAAACTGTCAAATCAGAGATTCAGACAAAATGTAACCTTTGCTCTTCAGATATTTATTTGAAAATGAAGGAATTATTTTATTATCTAACATTTCATTTTAGAACAAATCAAAATAAAACTTCATAAATAAGAGGTCCAAGGCCCACATCTCTTATTGGCTGAATAAAAATCTGTTCAATATTGAAAAGTTACATGGAGAGGGAGACTTCAATTTTAAACTACTTGATGATTCTGTTCTTATTTATTCATTTATAAAGATTTGACCCCCTTTGGGTCCAAGCCCTAAGCCTCTACCCACAGTGACCCTCTTTGAAAAAAAAGATTTTACACTGCCTGTGGCCCCACCCTACCACAGGCAAAATTTGGAAAAAACTTAAATCTGCATCACCTGAAGACATTTCCACACAATTTTCATATTTCCTGGCAAAATGGTTTTTGAGAAGATTTTTTAAAAATGTCTTTCTATTCATTAAATTCCTCAATGTATTCCCTTGAAAAAGGGCATAGCCATTCATTTGAATAAGCTTGAATCCCATTCTAAGTTGTGGTTAGTTTGGTTGAAACAGGCCTAATGGTTCTGGTAAGGAGAAGTCTAAAACGTGAAATGTTTACAGACAGACAACTAGACTGACAGATGGACATCGGACAAAATGTGATCAGAAAAGGTCATTTTAGCAATCGGCTCAGGTGAGCTAAAAATATCATTCTATCTGGAATGCATGTAACAAATACAAGAACATTCTTATTGAGTAACTATTTATTATTATTATTATTCACTTCTTGTTCATACAAGTCCAAGAGACGATCCAGGCTGGCCATTTTCTCTTTATATAGATGCTCTAATTTATTTGAAATTTCGATGTTTTGTTTTTTTTAATGTTTCCACAATGTCAGTACATGTAGCCCTTCTAGAGGTTTTCTTACTTTTGATATTTTTCTTGTCAGAATTTGTTGATTCCTATGGCTCTATGTTTGTTTTTTTTCTCGTAATCATATAAGTTTCAATGATGCATTCTGGTTTCGAACTAACTTTTGTTCCATATATTTAGTCGAATTGTTACTTCTGTCTAGAATACTTTGCTTCTGATCCAGATCCTCTGCTTCCAGATGAATTAAAAACTTCCTTCCAGTGTTTATTTTTTCAAATAGTGATACTTTATCATTACCTGGATAGCAGTAATACTACATTTCAACGAACAGTTCAGCTATTTAGCGAATTCACCCTGCAGGAACTGATGGTTTCTTGTTTTAAAAAATTCATTTTTCCTTTCATGTCTTAGGTGCACTAACATATCTTGTTCTTGGCTTGTCCTTAAATAAATTTCTTCAGATGATGCAGGCCCTGGAGTTTTGGATGATGGACAAGATGATCCTGAAGCTGATGATGACCTTGAAGCTGATAATGATGATGAGTTTGTTGCTGAACCTGAAGTTGGTGAGGAAACTGAAGTTGTTGATGAAGCTAATAATGAACCTGAAGTTCAGGCTTGTGATGAACTTGATGATAAACTCTGTGTCTGTGAATGTGCTCTTATCAAGCCATTAACAATCAGTTCTTTGAAAGATGGATCTGAAATATAAAGAATGAAGCATTCAATTAAAACAGCTGTTCTGACAAAATACATATATATATATGCCCCTCATTTTCCCACCAATCATTATCTAAATAAGGCATTTCATTAAGTTTCATAAACCCTCTGCTCACTCGTATAGAATAATTCTGTAACTCTTATGATTTTCCAAAAGAAACGTATTTGTTAAATAAAATTCAAACATTTATAACAAAGCTTGCACAACAAAATTGGACAAGACGCTTCAACTTATCAAACCTATATAAGAATATTGAATATTATGTCATTAAGAGCTATCTCTCTTATCAGAGTATCGATGAACCTTAAAGAAGCTCTAAACACTAACAAAACTGTTTTTTGGACTCACAGAAAAATATATCAAATAAAGGGTTATAGAATTTTTCATTCATTTATAGCATAGGGAACGTGCCTTATTTCTGCAGGGAAAATGTTCAAAGACAATGAACTATTTGTTAGCAGAATTCACTGCTGTTTACTTAATTACATGGAGAAAAGTATTGAAAATAATGAATTAAATTACTGATTCTTGGTCTTATTTAAAGCTAAAAATGGACTTATCTTAAAAAAAATGTTATAAATTGTAAATAACAAATTCAATACCATATAACTGGAAATTTAAGCGAGACGCAAATTTTGCGATTTCACCTTTAAAATTGGTAATTTGTTTTTAGCGATAGGTAATTTTAGTGATTTCTAAATGTTTACTAAAGAAGCTAATACAAATGTAATGCAATTATTTTTTAGCGATATTCAATTTTAGCGATCTCAGGACCCTCGCTAATAATGCCAAAATTTAATCATCACTAAAAATTTTACTTATACGGTAATTAAACCTCTAAGGGCATATTACTCTGAAAGCAAAAAACTACCCTATAAGTGTAACTCTTTTGTGTGCAGTGTTTAATGATTTCATAATCAGATCACAATACAGATTCAGTTTTCATTCTTTAAAAAAAGATAATTAACTTTTATTCACAGAAGAACTTTCTCAATACACAGTATAATGAACAAAAGCGTGTCACATTTTGATAAACAAATAATTAATATAATTTTAAAAGTTTAATTAAAACGATATAACTTTAACTTTCTTTCCTTACCAATTTTTTTTAAATTGATTAATATGACACATACAGTTCACTACTTAAAGCACAGATTGAAGTAATTCAAAAATCTCTGAAACAAAACTCATTTATTACCTGTCCTTGTTTTATGAAGAAATTAGAGGTTTGGTTTTTAAACTGATATCTGCTTTTGTTACTTCTGCTGTTCTTCATGAACAGTGATGTAAGGGTTTATCTATAAAATTTAAAATAACATGATATTATTATTAATAATTTTAATATAATATTTATTAAAAGCAAAATTTTATTTGATTTATATTAGTATTATACAATAATATTACAGCTTGAATTTTGAAATCCCACACAAAATGCATTTCACTGGAAGTGTCTATCGGCAAAATCGATAGTCATGTAGATTATTTTTGTTGTTCCAACAATGATCATGCTAGTTGCAGTTCTTCTCCATACATCACAGAGATAATTTAACATTATCAACAAACATGACAAAGGTAATGGAAACTTTTCAATAAAAACTTATTACAAAAAGAAGGGATGCATGTTGCCATCTATAATATGTCAAAGGATGTATTCATTTTAACAAAACAATTGACCTATAGTAGAGAACAATTTTCCGGAAAAAAGCGACTTTTAAAATTCTATCTTTATTTTTTACGTTTTACTGTAAATATATGTGTAAATTTTTCAAATTTGAATTGTATACCAAAAATTTATCATTTACAACTTAACAATAAAACTCCAAAATTAACTAAAACACCATTTTGTCCGTTAAAGCTTGATTTTTGCATGAATTTTGGCTTTGAAGTCCTTCAGGGCAGGCCTGTCCCTGAAAACAATTGTGATAATTTGATAGGTAAGGATGTACGGAATAATTTAAGATATTAAGATATTTAGGGGCACCCCTGCCCTAGGGTCGAAATTCACAAAAACTACAAAAAATAAGGAAACCTGATTTTAAAATCTGCTTTAAATTTATGCCATATTAATTCTTATAGTCAGACGTGCTCAGATGATACGTGCGCTGACTATATTACACATGAATACTTTCTTTTTTAAGTTGGAGGTTCGAATCCTTCGGTAAAACACTTCTAAAGCTTAATATTTCGCCTTTTCTCAGACTAATTTAATTTTTTTTAATAGACGTGTACTTTTTTTTTCAATTATCTATCCTTTACATGTAGGCATGCCCATTGTTGATTTAAAAAAACAGTAAAGAGATATCAAATCGTTACAATCTAATGTACAGTTGTCAGCCATGCGGAACAAACCTCAATATAAACACACATTTACAAGGACAAGAATAACTTAACGTGTGTTACTCAATACAGGTATTCTTGGCAGCATTGAACTGCGATGTATTTCAATTGTATGTATTCCTTTGAATTTAATCACATTAATTTTGGCTACATATTTCAGTAAATGCACACCCTTGGATTTCATCTAGGCTTATATAATTTGCACACATTAATCACATGTTTTATTATATCCAAGGATAATTAATCTAGACATAAAGAATAGAATTTCAGAGACAGCAGACATTACCATTATGCACAATGAGAAGTAAAGACAAATATAAATCATTACATTTAAAGATAAAAAAAAATCAGAAAATCAATTCAAGGGTTCCTCTTACCTCTACCCACTGAAATAAAGATTAAGGAAAAACAAAACTGTTTTATGTATTCAGCCTAATGTCATTAACTAGAAAGGAAATTGACAAGCTTCTTGTGGAAAAAAAATCAGAAGCCTCTGTCGAGACTGTAGCTGTACTGGTTTGTACTTATAACAAAGGATGAGAAAAGAAACCATTGCCACCAGACCAAAACTGTAGAAGGAGTAGAGTTTTAAAGGAATTCACAGAAAATTCCATTTTAGTAACCATGGCAACACCGTTCATCGAAATCAAAAACCGATGTACTATTTTATGTTTCTTAGTGTAGACTGCTTGTGTGCCAAGTTATATTGAAATCAGATCAAAACTGTAGGAGGAGTAGCGTTTGAAAGGAATTTCACAGAAAATTCTATTTTTAGTAACCATGGCAACACCGTTCATAGAAATCAAAAACCGATGCACTATTTTATTATCTTAGTGTTGTCTTCTTGTGTCCCAAATTATACTGAAATCAGATCAAAACTGTAGGAGGAGTAGCGTTTGAAAGGAATTTCACAGAAAATTTTATTTTTTTTAGTAACCATGGCAACACCGTTCATCGAAATCAAAAACCGATGCACTATTTCATGTACCTTAGAGTAGTCTACTTGTGTCCAAAGTTATATTGAAATCAGATCAAAACTGTAGGACTAGTAGCGTTTTGAGAAAAAAATGTTTATTGACAGACGGACAGACAGACGGACGGAAGGCGGACACCTTACTATCGCAAAAGCTCTTCTGGTCTCTGACCAGTAGAGCTAAAAACCCAAGCCCGGTCCTGTAGGTCAGATCCCAATTGATAATAAAGTAATTTTTGCTTTGAGTTTCTACGTTTAATAGCAAAGTGCCTAACACAAGGTACACATTTATTCAAAAGTCATATACAAAATACTACTTTGTATACAAGTATGGCAACCCCCGTATGGCAACATAGCAAAGATTAAGCTTTTCTTAAGTGCAAATTTAATTAATTGGTACCAAAAGTAGGGTATTCTCACTGGAAAACAATTGTGAAATTTAAAAGTAAGCTAATGTTAAAGTTTTTTAATAATTACAAAAATATCCAAGGTAAAGGTCAAAAGGTCATTGTAATTAGTATCAAATAAAAGGTCTTGCCACATAAAATACTTTTGTAGAGCATGAAAGCTCTAACCCTAACCGTTCAAAAGGTATGGTCAACGTTCAATTTCTTAAAAAGTAGGTCAAACTCCAAGGTCAAGGTCAAAGGGTCAAAGTTATTGTTATCAAATGAAAGGTTTTGTCATTATGATCGAATATGTAAAAGTTATGGTCAAACTCCAAGGTCAAAGTCAAAGGGTCAAAGTTATTGTTATCAAATGAAAGGTTTTGTCATAATGATCAAATATGTAAAAGTTATGGTCAGGTTTGCTTTTTTTAAAGTAGGTCAATCTCAAAAGTCAAGGTCAAAGGGTCAAAGTTCTTGGTATCCAATGAATGGTCTTCTCACAAGGATTACATGTGTGAAGTATGAAAGCCCTATCCCTTACCTTTCAAAAGTTATGGCCAAGGTTAAATTTTTTTCACAAGTAAGGAAATCTACAAGGTCAAGGTCAAAGGGTCAAAGTCGTTGTTATCCAGTGAAAGATCTTTCAACATACATCATATATACGAAGTATAAATATCTTGGTTTCTACTGTTCAAAAGATATGGCCAAAGAAATTTTTTTAAAATTTTCACGGTTCAAACTCCAAAGGGCAAGGTCAAAAGGTCAAATTTGGTGGTACCCAAAGAAAGGTTTTGTCATAATGATCAAATATGTAAAGTATAAAAGCACTGATCCTAACTCTTTAAAAGTTATTTTCAAGGTTTGCTTTTTTAAAGTAGGTCAATCTCAAAGGTCAAGATCAAAGGATCAAAGTTCTTGGTATCTAATGAAGGGTCTTCTCTCAATGATTACATGTATGAAGTATGAAAGCCCCATCTCCTACCGTACAAAAGTTATGGCCAAGGTTAAAGTTTTTTCACAAGTAAGAAAATCTACAAAGTCAAGGTCAAAGGGTCAAAGTTGTTGTTATCCAATGAAAGGTCTTTTAACAAGCATTATATGTGTGAAGTATAAATTTCCTGGTGTTTACTGTTCAAAAGATATGGCCAAAGTAAAAGTTTAAATTTTTCATGTAAAAGTGGGTCAAACTCCAAAGTCAAGGTCAAAAGGTCAAATTTGGTGGTACCCAAAGAAAGGTCTTGTCACAAGGAATACACATATGAAATATGAAAGTCATAGCTCCACTAAATCAAAAGTTATGGGCAAGGTTAAAGTTTTTGCGGACAAACAGACAAACAGACAGAGATACAGAGAGACAGACAGACAGGCAGACGGACACGACAAAAACTATCTGCCTCCGAAACTTCGTTTACGGGGGCATAATTACCTCGAGTCAATACATTTTAAGATTTAAGATGGGATGCAAATCTTCATGTTGGCATTATAAATGTGGGATAAAACCAGACTTATCAGTTTTCCATTCTGATGTCTTTGCATGTTTAATCCTACATTTATAACCCAACTGTAAGTTTTGTATCCCAGTTTAAGTCTTAATTAAGATGTATTGAAGTTATTTTTAAGGAATAATAAAGAGGCTCGACCAGAGACGTTTGAAACGATTTATTTGACAAGAAAAATGTTGTCGAAAGGAACAATGCCTTTTTAAAGTATGTTATTGTCAAAGGATTTAATATATTACCAAAATAAATGCTTGAAGGTGTTTAAAATCAAGTTAGGTACTTTGTGATAAAAATAAGTAGGCAGGCGGTGGTCTATTCTGAGCGAACCCCTGTGTTTAGCATTTCGTATAAGAGTTGTTAATCCAAAAACTATATTCAAGGAACAATTAAGTCATGTGCCTTGAGAAAATAAAATTTCATAATAAAGTATGTAGTTTTAAACATTTAATTTTAGTAACCTTGTGTCGGGATCAAATAAAAAATTCGGGATGGGTGGTTGTTGTCAATTTAAGCCAGAATAGTAGTTGATTTAATGCACTTAAAGTGTGAAGTTATAGGGATTTTGGAAAAGAAACATATTAACACAACTTTCCACGGTTTCAACCAGCAATAAAAATGATATATCACCTTCTTTGTTTGATAACACTGTCAATTATGTTACAAACAAGCAATTATGCTGTTATTACGTTTTATATTAAAGATACAGTATGACAAGTTCTCACTTACCAATCAAGCCGCCATGCTGTCAACCAGAGGAACCTTGGATTTCCAAAAGTTGAACCCTAGTAAATCTGTGACGTCAGTTTGTTTCGACCATGGACAGTTCCATCGTACTTTAGTTCGAGTACGGTTATTATAGTTCATAATCGAACTACTCTTTATTAATGTGAAATTAATACACTGAGCCAGACTGGTTGGCAATGAATCTTAGCAACCTAGATGAAAGGGGGTCACCTTAAGAAGGGCTGACGGGGTCATAGGAAATTATGTTAATCTCGTTAATAAATTTTGCCTAATATACAAGTACATTGAAATAAAAAAAAAAGGTGAGCACTTTTTAGCTGTGTCAGTTTATTTTTAATCTAACCTTCCATAATTGTGTTGGTTTCTCGAAAAAAATGAGATTCTTTCTTTAAAGCCCCTTTCACAATTGGCGCACGAGCAGAAGCGACAAAATATTCGTACGACTGAGTAATTTTGTTTAGGATCGTAAACTGTTGCCAAAATAATCGCATATGAAAAAAGTGTTCGTACGAAATTCGCACGATCTAGTGCGACTGTTGTGCATTAAATCCTGCGATATATCTTGCGTCTTTATGCGACTGTTGTAAAATGAAAGAGAGTGTTGTAAGATAATGCGATAGGATTACACGACTGATCAGCCAATCGGACGATTGAACGTGCTGTAATACGATCGAACGTGCGGCGCTCGTGCGCTTATGCATTCCATAGTACGAAAGTTCGTGCGAGTCAGAGGGCCTAGTATGTATACCACCGTTTCCGACGCTCTTCAGATGACATAGTTAAGATGCTTATAATTAGACACTGTAAATATATACTTGTTGCAATGCATGGCAATTGAAAGTGATTAATCAAGCAATGATAGTAAAACGTTGCAAGATTACATGAGACATGTTGAGCAACAGTATCATGTTCGCAAAACAAACGCAAAGACATCTGCGATTCATCTTACGATCTTAAAAAATCGTACATCACTCTTACGAGTACAAAAAACGTTGTAAAACGTTCGTACTAATATTCGTACGTTGAATTGCGATAATTTTGATCGCATTTGGTCGCATCTGAATAGTGTGCATGTTGACTATTTTGAGGAGACTTGATGCGACCACTAAACCACATGCAATGAATGCGAAACATCGTGCAACGTATGCGAGAGCTCGTGCGAAGCTAAAATTGTCCGATCGGAAAGTGTTGTAAAGTGCTCGTGCGCCAATTGTGAAAGGGCCTTTAGGTGCAAACACGGGTGCTGGAGCTGTGTCTTTTCGAACTACATGTACCTGTCCTTTCTATTGAAATTTGATATTGATTTCAATACCTGCTACTTCATTCATGAATTGAATCTTTTTTGGTTTCATTATGATCTCTAGTATTGCTAGTCAGTTCCCCAGGACCTTTTAATTTATTATCACCATCATTTTCGCTACTTTAGAATCATTATATGGGGAACTGCCCTCACAGACACTTAGGGTCGCATGATTTACGTCCCCGGAATATCGGGATCTTCTTCCAGCCATGATTTGTCTCCTTCCTATTTTTTCTTTACTTACTTTTCTCTTCCCATCTGCCTTACGCTGATCTTATTAAGAATCAAGTTATATAGCCATTTTTGAAAAGTTTTCCACACATCCTTCAGGGATACAGTAAATATTGGAGTGGAGAAAACACCTATGTTCGCTTAATCAATATCTTATATAAAATTACTCATTTTGATTGAATACTGTTTACACTCGTCATCGAAAACTTGCAATCGATCTGCTTGGGCGACAGACTTCATGATTTATGCCTAGGTCACATTTAAGCCAATGATCGGGAGATTAAAATTTTCTGGTTTTGTTGGCTGAAAGAACATGATCGGCCGACTCAAATATCGGGCGACACGGAGCAGTCACATTTATACCTAGAAACATCGATGACTTGGATTAATTTCAGTCAATTTTTTTTCCTTAGAAATCACCAATAATTTACATAATTATATCTATATTCAAATAGGTGTCATGAGTAATGTTTGCAAGGCAAAGTGGCAGAATATTGGAAATTTGTGAAAAATTGTTTAAAACTGATTACTTTATATTATAAGGATTTAGTATTAATTTCCATTTAAAAAATAAACACTCGATTCAGGCACCAAAATCTTTTTATGTTATGTATCCTTGATAATTTGAATACTCATAAGTCGGTCAATCGTCGCCGATTATCGAGCTGTGAGCTACAGATTGATTTTAACCGTCAGCCAAAATTTTGGAAATCTTTATTGTCTAACGACGGAAACTGATAATCTGATCGCAGATGGTCGGACGATGATCGGAGGTTTGTCGACGGATTGTTTCAATTGAAGAAACCGACGCAGAAAAAATTACAATTTGGACTGATGGACACAAATTTGGTCGCCCGACAAAAACAGGTCAAAATTTGGAAAGACAACGGCAAATAAACTGCCAACTGTCACCCGAAGGATCCCATTTTTTCTTCCAAAAACGTCGGCCATTGGTCGCTCTTGGAAATGCACGAGCTTACAAACAGCCAACGAATGCCAATATTAACCAATGTAAGTTCAATAACTCTTTTGTTACATAGCTAAAACATTTCCACATAATTGATAATAATTATTCCAATTAAAAAACCCCTCAAATTAATGATTTTTTAGCCGGGCTTATTGCTCAAAGAGCAATTGCCGGTGTAACGTTGAATATTGACCCGAGTTGAAAATTGACCCGGGGGTCATTTTTCAACGTTGAAAATTGAGACTAAAAGTCGTTGAATTTATACCCGGGGTCATTTTTCAACAGCTTGATAATTTTTTTTCTTACACATGATGACGTCAACAAGTTGAAAATTGACCCTGTTGAATATTGACCCCATCTCAAAGTTTGAAAATTTTTTTAGCTGGGAAGTTGTTTAACGGGGTTTATCATTATCACTTTATTAATTTTCGGTTTCAATTTTTTCCCTTTTCAAGAATAATAGAAAAAAACATACAGTATCACCTCGTGTATATATGTACATTTTGATCAGTGCACGGTTTCAGTTATCTTTGCAGGGGCGTAGCTCAACGGGGGGGATGGCAGGGGGGCTGCCCCCCCCCCC
>PRKT01000992.1:76450-97409 GCA_003671525.1 Saccostrea glomerata
ATGTTATTCTGCAATTTGTGTGGTAGCTTAGGTCAGGCGCACGGGCCTGGAAGCAGATGCGGCTGCGGCGAAATAGTGAAAATAGGCTTGATTCACATAAAATTTTGAGATTGTCCCTGCGCCATCTTTAGGGCTCATTGTGTAAGTTGTACATGTTTTATTCCTAAAAGCTTAAAATTTCTCAAGGGACTACATCATACTATTATTACATGTAGAGGGAATTAAAAATTTTTTAATGCACATTTTAAAAGCAGCTTAATATTAAGTAAACCGTCAGTCAAACGTTTTGATTGCAAAAAAAAAAACTATCCTCTGCTACCAAAGCAATCGGTTGCTAGTCGCTAATTTTGTCATTCCTATTCGATAATTTTATCTTTTTTAATCGATGATTATTTGGTTTATATGCAATAAAGTTGTTGTTCGAAAACATACTACCATCATTTCTATTCGAAAAAAATACAATTCCTATTCGTTAAACTTCTCATCTTATAACATAATTTTATCTCTATGATCTGCTATGCGTTGTTTTTTTAATTCTTTTTCAATAATTGACATGATTGCATTATGGGAAATATGACAAATTAAACTAAAATTGGTTGTAAACTCAATTGAATAGGAATGTAAAGTTTAACATTATTATCGAATATAAATCATTTTATCACATAGATTGACAAAACAAAATTTGAAAATATTGGGAATAAGGGAGAAGTTTTCTCTCCTCAAGACTTAGAGACTAGAGATCAGCATAAATTAAGCTGTTGCTATTTAATATTAAATAAATGTGTTTCGTTTTATACATTGATGGAGTAATTATAGAGGATTTAGTTATTCAGAATACAAATTTATTTCATTGATTATGTCTTGTATCAATTTTTGACAAAGATATCCAATATGTTTTAATATAAAGTACATTTTGATCCTAATTCAAGACTTAAAGGCATTTATACGTCTCACCAATTACGGAACATTAGAAAATATTAATACAAGTTTTAGTAATTTTTTTTCAGAAACATCAAGTCATACTCTGTATTATCTTTAATTGAGAAATCAATACTATTTCTGTTTTACAAAAAAATATCTCCAGGCAGGGAGGGGGGGGGGGGGGGGGGGGATGTCACTCACTTTAATGAAACTTTCTAAAAGGACTCCTGCAATATAGTAAACTATATGATCACAAGGAAAAAAAAACAAGAAGTCAATATGCATTTCAGATTCTATAAACAGTAACTCAAGTCTTTATGCTGTTATATACTTAATCATGTGATCAAGTTTGAGCCAGAGAGCTTAGAATTAAAGGTGATATCACCTTTCCGTGCTTAAAAGATGCTATCACCTATTTGAATAAGTGGTATCACCTATTCGAAAAGGTGATATTACCTATTTGAGTTTCTTACAACAGTCATTAATGAATGCTCCCTATAATATATATCATACTACACTGGAACCAAGAAAATTCGGACTACCCAGTTTTCATGCGCTTTCTACGATTTTCTTGTTGTTTACATGATATATAAGTGAAATAAATTAATTTGTAAGCAAAAAAAAACTACAGCTGTTCGACGGGAAAAGGTGATATCACCCAATCGAATAAGTGATATCACCAATTCGAATAAGTGATATCTCCTTTTCGAATTGGTGATATCACAAATTCAAATCAAATTGGTGATATCATCTATTGGAACAGGTGATATCACTTATTCAAATAGGGGATACTACTTTTTGCAGTAAATACCAAAACGGGGCCTCATACCTATGAATTAAATCACAGAAGTGAAAACCAAATCATAAATATGTGTTTTTATGCTGTTGAATTTTGAACCGGTTTCATGATCAAAATTCCACGACCCGGCTCAGTTTTCAACGGATTAGGGTCTAAATTCAACACCTTCGGTCTCAGTATTCAACGTTGAAAAATGACCCCCGGGTAAATTTTCAACCCGGGTCAAAATTCAACGTTACACCGGCTTATGTGATCCTGTTCAAGACAGGATGTTAACCCCATATTCGCCATTTTAATTAAAGTTGCGTGTAAAAATATAGTTCTTACTCTCAACCGCTTTTGAGATAATACAAACGCTAAAAAAGCAACAAGAATAAAACGAAGTTTTATCTAAATGAATAAACATATTTAGTACCTTTGAAAATTTCAGTCTTAAGTCAAATGACATAGTTCATCGGTGTAAGAGTTTTGATAATCAGTGTTACATGTATCTTAGTTCTCTACATATACGAAGAAAAGCAGGAGAGGGAACCAGACTGGCCTGTTTGTTTATTTTCAGTTGCGGTACCAAATTAATTCCGATTCTGACAAAATCGGACCGTGGTATTAGGATAGAAACTCACTGTCAGTGTCTTATCATTTATATTGATAGATTTAAAATGATTTTTTCATCAGAATTTTAAATTTGATTTTTTTTTATCTGTTAATACAATATAAACGTATCATTCATGTAAGAAATTTATAATGATTCTACTCTGTAAATGAGCCCGGCTCTCTGTACTTCTGAGTTCTTTGATTAGTATCGGTATTCAAATTAACTTCTGTCCTGTTAGCGTTCAATATTGCGTCTTTCCGATGACCCTACCGAGCAATATGATTTGCTTATTTAGGTTTTAATGGGTCTAATACATACTATATTTTTTTATAAATAATTATATTTTTGTGTGAAAAATAAACATATCTTACCTACCTACTTCCTTTCTTTAATTTAGCTTTGAGAATTTGACTAGACGACTTTTTTTGTATACAACGGGGCGTTCGATATTGAACGCTCGTATTCGGAATGTTTCGGGCATACTCATATTCGTTATACAAAGTTAGCATTCAATAAAACGTCAAGATATTGAACGTTAAAATTCTCTAGATTTTTGGTAGTATTTTATTAGAGACTATTTATTAGCTATATAATAAAAGTGAGTTATTGGTGTGTGAATCGCACATATTTGCACGTAAGCATATTTTCCATGAAGCGATAGCGCACTTCATGAAATATGCCTACGTGACAAGTGTGTGTGATTCACACACTAATAACTCACACTAAACTTAAAAACATAGAAATTAAAATCTTGAATGAGTTGCATTTGATATAAGGCTTGTCTCATCGATAGGATTGATATTTATTTTTGTCATTATGAGGATGCTAAATATTAAGAATAAATTCTCGCAAAAATAAAAAAAAAAACTTAACCCATGTCTAATTGTAAATTATGTTTGTAAAATCTTTGAAATGAACATTGAAAATATTTTTTATCTCTGTGAAAAAGAAAGTTTGAAAAAATACCTGTTTTATTGAAACTGCACAGAGTTGATTGTGAGGTGTCTCCAGAAAATACTATTTCAAAATATACTGTATATAGGTACAGAAAAGTTATCTGAAATGAAAACAAAACGGAAAGGAATACAAAATAGGAGGGCAAAATTGTTTTTATCTTATGTAGCAGATTTACAGTTAATCATATTATGTCTATTTATTATTTTGTATAACTGTTTAATTATTTAAAGTTAACTGCAGTATTTTATTTTTTTGGGCTAAAATGTAATCCAGTAACCTATTTATATCTTTACTCCTCGGCAATGACCTAGATTTTGTATTTGTATTTCAAGTGAGGAGTTATTTTGTAAAGAGGAGTTAAATTATTGCGTCATAGGAGGAGTGAGTTTAATCAGTATATAAGGGGAAGAATTGTAGAAACGCAGGAGTAGTTAGGAAAGTTTTGACCAAGTCACTCGTTTGTTTTGTTTATTTACTATGCTTTGGATTTATCGCCATTAATAAATTGTGAACTTTACGCTGTGTTTTCATTTAAGAGAAAAGGAATATAATACAGTTTTGTGGATGGAATATTAATTATTTAGGATTTACATGCTGGGAAAATAATAAACGCTACACTTATATCATCGTCAACAATGTGTACTTGTATATAAATGATAAAAGCGTTTAGTGTTTTGAATCACCATATTTAAGCCTAAGATGACTCAAGGGTAGAACCAATCAGACTGATGATGAAGGTCTTATTCTTCATCAGAAAAGCAAGATTAAGGATAGCTGGTAAACAGTTATAAATAATTTTTTTAATAACATTATTTTGATAACTCTAGCTAATTCAGAATTTTTTGTACCGATGTGCCCACATGAAACAACATATGAAGATGATTAATTATATAGACACATCAACGTTGTGATATTTTAATGTCAGTTAAATATTTAAAGTGCAGCTAATTAACGACCTAAAGTGGTTTTTAGACATTCAATATGCAAACATTAAACCTCCACTTCTTATTAAAAAAATGCTCATAACATAGGTTTAATATTTTCGTGGTATGATTTCTACAAAATGCTGTTTGTTAAAATAGAAGGACACAAACATATTATCACTTGGAAAAATAAATTTATACAAACAATTAATTTTCTTCAAATATACTGAATGTTGTAGAAAATAAAATACTGGTACCCAAAACCGGCACATATATTTCAGAGTTATATAAGTATATGATTCAATGTCAGGTACATATAATATGTGCAACTGTGCATCCAAGTTCTCATGGTTTTGTTCGTGTTTATAGTCTTCTATTTAAATATACAGTCAGTTTTACCAGTGTTTACCAGGTACGTGTGACACCTGAATAGAATTTTAAATAAAATACTTACACATTGCAATGGGGATCGGTCGGGGACTACCACGCCACTACATGTATCTCTCGATCTCTATTTCAAAGACATCTTAAATGGAACAGTTAAAATCCTCTCGGCCTTCGCCCTATACCACCCTGATTTCCTCATATTTTCCTTTCTACGAGTAGCTATACGTGTAATACTCATCATGTCCAGATCAACCCTTTGGTTTCTTAAAGATTATCCCTACTTTGTTAACTGTTTTTCATCAAATTCTGAGTCTCTTGAGGTAGAATTTTCCTGAACAAGATGTTTCAAAACAAGAAGAAAAAATGCAGATTTTAATGTCTGCCATCTTGTTTTCATTTTACACATT
Source organism: Saccostrea glomerata (assembly GCA_003671525.1). Taxonomy (NCBI): domain Eukaryota; kingdom Metazoa; phylum Mollusca; class Bivalvia; order Ostreida; family Ostreidae; genus Saccostrea; species Saccostrea glomerata. The sequence continues at coordinate 81,440 of PRKT01000992.1, forward strand.
TTTTATTTTTCAATGCAGAAAAGATCCAACAAGGGAAATAACTCGGATAGTGAAAAAGCACATTTATACCAACTTTATAGTGTAATAAAATGTTTATTTTTCATTATCCCATAAATGTTTTAAATGATATTTGCAAAATAACATTTCTTGAATCTAAATCTCCCTACTAGGATTTTCACATCACTTGTCAAAGCTTTTAAATATTAAGTCTAAAAAGGGAGGTAGCGTTGATTAATTATTCCCTTTTTTGGCATCAGAAAATTAGAAATTGTAAAAACTTTGTGACTTCTATCCCCGTTTCCATGGCAACCGGGTAAACTACCATGCTTTATTTCATATAGTCAATCTTTTTATTCATTAAAGTTTCAGTTAGAAAAAAATAGCTGAATCCAAGACATCGCGTGGCCACGTTATTTTAAATTTTATAGAGAATTCATATTGAATAAACGTTGAAATCTTGGTTTCCCAAAGCGATTTGCGTCTGGATTGATTCCTTTGTTGAATATCGGTGAATTCTATTGTCAGGTGGAGTCCGTGGCCAGAAAGATTTGTAATCATGATTATTATTTTTTTTTAAAATGCTTTGTCCATTTAAATACCTAAGAGATGCTGTTCATTACATTAAAGCCCTGGTATTTTGAACTTGTATAAAACTATTTTTTACCATTCATATTTCCAGTTATCAACAATTTAGAAAGGCCGGTAGAACCTTTTATACCTGCTGGATCGAAAAAAATAAAAAAAAAAAAAACATTTTTAATAATTTAGTCTTAATGATTTCACCGAAATGTTATCTTTTGATTTAAACACATGTCCTTCATATTTTTCTCAAATTTCTGATTGTTTTAAGAACATATTTTGAGTTAGCCAAAACTACTTTACTCTTTAGAACGTGCGGGTTCCAACGTTGTCTTGACGAAATTTACATGCAATGATTTACTAATGGAGTGCAAAGGAAGAAACAAGACCTTTCAATTAAAACTGAAAAGTGGCTTTCAGTGAATTTTCAGTAGCCATTCAGGCACTTAATGACTCATACATTTCAGTGACGTTTGAGTTGCCTTTCAGTCACATTTCAGGTACCTTCCAGTGGACATTCAGCAGACACTTTTCAGTTGTCTTTTCCTGACCTTCCCGTCAACTTTCCGTGACATTTTCGTTATTTTTAGTAACATTTTAGTCTCAATGATTTAGTCTCAGTGATTTTTTTTCACTAGTTTATTAGGTTATTAGTTTTTCCTTTAAAAACCTTTTTTTAAAAATGCTTATTCAATTTTAATTGTGATTTATTTTCTTAACGGGATAAAATTCAGCTACTTCAAACTGGCTATCACTGTTTGATATTCCATTGTCTTTAAGTGTTTACTAAATTGTCAAACTGTGATATTACTATATCATATAGAATAAAATATGTCTAAATAATTATTACAATGTTTCATTTTCTAAATTAAATGATATCAATTTAACTGTGGACTAATAAAATTCAAAATGATTTTTAGTTTTCCTAGTAAATTCAGAAAGAAAAAAACGTCAGGTGATAAAACATAAAAAAACCCGATATCTCGAATCAAAATTTAATTAATTGTCGTGTAAGCTTGTCTTATACTTTCTTTCTGTAAAATTTTAATTCGTTGTTAAATATTCAGTCTAATAAGCTTTTAAAAAACTGCAGTATATCGGAAAAAAAATCGAGGATATCGGCCAAAATGCTATTAATACATGTATAAACAAGAAAAAATGTTATCCCAATTTTACAGCTCTAATTAAGAGTCCATTATTCTTATGTCAAACATACACATTCTATAATGCTTATAGTGTTCATAGAAATATCATATATCGAACTTTGAGACAGAGTAAATCTTATTTACACTTTTTTTTGTGAGAACATAAAGTCATGGGAATGGATCTTTTCAGTGACCTTTTCCCAATTTTACAGCTCTAAATCACAGGATGAAAAGCCAGGCTTCCCAAATTTGGAAACCCGATGGAAACATATGGGAATCGTGACATCAGTAGTTTCCATTTTATGGAAACCACATAGTGGTTTCCACTTAGATTTCCAACATGGAAACAATCAACCTGTGGTTTTCCGTAAGTTTCCCAAGATAGGAAACCGTGAAAACATGCCTCAGTGGTTTCCATGTAGATTCCCGACATGGAAACAATCAACCTGTGGTTTCCTGTAAGTTTCCCAAGATAGAATACCATGGAAACATGCCTCAGTGGTTTCCATATAGTTTCCCGACATGGAAGCCATCAGTCTGTAGTTTCTCCCATGTTTCCCAGGTAGGGAAGCTTTTAAATTATATCTCATACTAATTTCCAACTACATGTACTTTTTATTTTGCAAAAAATTAAATAATTTCTGAAGATACCACATTTTTTTCCCGATTATAGATTTTTTTCAAACGAGTACACATACTGTATCAAAAGAATTAAATCTGTCTCTTTAAACAGTTAAAATAACTTAAAGTGTATTAATTTAATATTTCATCATCGTGAACGCAAATTAATTTTAAATTGGAATTATCACATTAGTCGTGGTGAACTCGTGTAGAATGCGTGAATTGGAATAAAGAAAAGTGCAGTTATATAGAAATTAATCCTAAAGAGAGAAGTTGCGATTACTGATTAAAAGACAAGATATAGAAGAGTAGGACTTAGTATAGTTACATAGAAATAAAAATAAACTGGTTAGAAAAAATCATTCATCGAGTGAGGTGGGGGACTGAGTATTATAATGCTAGTAATTTGCTATAGTAAATATTGTTTAAGATAATTTTTTGTTAGTTTATTTATTTATTTTTTCATCCCCCCTCCCCCAAAAAGCATATTTGAAAACGTTGGTACGGCCTGTGTAACTACGGGCAACTGTCCTCACGTGCCACATCAGGTGGAGACACGTGCCGCGAAGACACCTAGGGACAGGAGACACCTGTCACTGTGTATTTTTTGTATATTCTATGTGATTTGAGAGGGTTTTCTAGCTACAGGAAACAATGGGCTGGTGTCAATCATGTACACACACAGTCTCTGCAGATTTGTCTAAATTTAAGATGATGATTTGTGTTTTTTATAATCATTAAAAATTATTGTATAGTAATCGTAAGTTATACAAGAGAACTTAATTTAGTCATAAAATAACCTACATTTATTTTAAGAAGTTCAATGAAAGAACAAACTATTTAGAATTTCGATTTCAATGTTTATTACTGATTTGAAATAAAACTATGGTAATCCTGTTTGAAAATTAAATAATTTTCTATAGGTATAGAATAAATATAAAATTTTCTATAGGTATAGAATAAATATAAATCGTGTATAATTATATTAAATCATAATCACTTTATAGATCAATGACATTAATACGGTATTTAATAGTCTTGATGTTTTGTGTTAAATTTGTAATCCAACTACAAAGACATCTGTAAAATAATGTTTAAAATATTCATATAAAAAAACGTTGTTTTTTTTTTTTACTTCTTTTGAATTTAAATTTGTTCGCAGATCCCTGTGTAGTAAACGTCTGCATGTAACTACAAAGGTCTTCAATGCACATGTATATTTAACAAAACCATGCACCCCCCCCCCCCAAAGGCCATTGCTCTACATGTAACTAAAGAAGAATCTATAAAATTATACATTATTTTGTTTCCTCAGGAACAACGGCTTTTGATGTATAGTGCATGCTAAGGCAATCTATTAAAAGAATTAAGTGTGTAATTGTATTACTGTGCATTTTTTGTTGATGACATTATATAAAGAAGTGAAGGTGTTCAATACAACTATAGATTTCTTCATCTACGTTGTCCCTTACTTTATTTCTATTCTACATGCTGTAAATTACTCTTTTAAAGAAATAATTATGCGTGTTCTTAAATTTGACGAGACTCAAACTACAGGCCTGTAGGAAAGTAATTTCCGTTTGTGCAATAAACTTACCGGGAATTTTTTTACAAGAATACCTTACCAAATTTCCTTATTACGAAAAAAAAGTATATAAGAAGAGATACAGGGCGTGACCAGCTAAAGCTGTGTGCATAAACTCACAACCATAGTCCATTCACATTAACGAGTATCTATAGACAGTAGATGACTTTTGACACAATCTTTCCAATGACATCACTTATACCCGTCACGACTAAAATACTGAACTAATATACTGTTAATTTTTCCTGCCTTTGATTAGATATTAGTTTTGTTCCATCTTGTGATAACTCTCCTTAAAAAAAGCTCATTGACATTCTAATACATTAAACAATATTACATGATGTGGGAAATTTATTTATTTAAAGGCCAATATTTTTCAAGTACGATATAGCAAATAAAAAAATGTACAGTAATCACCTCCACCAGTAATAATATATATTGATAGCAGGCTCAAAATCTAAACCAAAAAAGGAGGGAGTTCATTGATTTATTTAATCAAAACAAAACCAAAAAAAAAAAATCAGATCTGATGGTATTCTATCTTAATTTTCACAAGTGTATCCTATTCTACCATACATCACTCAGGCTGATTCTTTCTACTAAAAGCGTTTTTAATTAATTAATTTTTAAACATGTTAAACACCGAACTTTTCAATCATCACTATTAAAAATAGAAGAAAAAAAAATACTGTTCTTCAATATTGTAGCTCCTTTTCATGCCTTTTAGGATTCAAGTGGAAAGTTCACAATTTCAAAAATGTACCTTTAAAAGTTTAACATCGTTTTGATGTGACATTATACCTTCATAATTACAACCATTAAAAGTGGGGGGGGGGGATATCCTTTCAGCTAGGACGGCCACTACCATGCAATAACCAAGCCCCGAAACCCCCATCCCAAAAGCAAATAATTTGAGGTGTTAAAAATCTTTTTTTAAAAAACGCTTTCAATCTAAATATACTAGGCCTACACATCGTATCGGCAAAAATATTTAGGAGCCCCCCTTTTATTCCATGAACAGGGAAAAACTTCATTAAATTTTAATATAAGATTTCATAATCATACTTAATCATGATGAACCATGTGAACGTACAAACAGTTTTTGTTTCCCATCCTGCATCGCTCTGCAGGCGCTTTATTTCATTGGTCAATTTCCCGAGGCGCCATTTTTGGAGGATCGAGAATGACGAAGAAGAAGGTGTAAGCAGCTGGTAAATGTGAAAGTTAATGATGTTTTCACCACCCAATGTCTTTGAGACTGTGATAAATGCAATGAACAACAACCAAGGATTAGTGTACGTATATTTTTGTTAATTTTTTACGGTAAATGATTGTAATATTTGGCAACAACAAATCCTCACTATCGGAGACAACTTTTGTTCTGACGCCATTTTGAAAAGTTGAATATCTAAAATTCTTAGTCTTTAGTACATATATTGCAAGAAATAAAAGGGAAATTTGAGTGATATAACATACTTAATTTACTTCCATGCAATAGATAGACAATGTAGGCCCCAAATCATCGTACATGTGTTCCATGCTGTATATTGTACAATGGCGACTTTTCACCTTTTAATAGAATGAATACTGAATATAATAGTTTTCTCTCTGTGTATAAATGGGTTCTTTCAAAGCGGAATTTCTTTTTTTATTTTTATCCCCTCTATTTATTCGGATGATAATATGTATACCGAGCACGATTTCGTAGTTAAATTGTAGCGTTTATTATTTTCCCAGCATGTAAATCCTAAATAATTAATATTCCATCCACAAAACTGTATTATATTCCTTTTCTCTTAAATGAAAACACAGCGTAAAGTTCACAATTTATTAATGGCGATAAATCCAAAGCATAAACAAAACAAACGAGGTATATAATAAATTATATAAATCGTGTATAATTATATTAAATCATAATCACTTTATAGATCAATGACATTAATACGGTATTTAATAGTCTTGATGTTTTGTGTTAAATTTGTAATCCAACTTCAAAGACATCAGAATCTGTAAAATAATGTTTAAAATATTCATATAAAAAAACGTTGTTTTTTTTTTTTGTTTTTTTACTTCTTTTGAATTTAAATTTGTTCGCAGATCCCTGTGTGTTAAACGTCTGCATTAACTACAAAATCTTAAATTTGACGAGACTCAAAATACAGGCCTGTAGGAAAGTAATTTCCGTTTGCTTAATAAACTTACCGGGAATTTTTTTTTACAAGAATACCTTACCAAATTTCTTAAAAAAGTATATAAGAGATACAGGGTTGGACCAGCTAAAGCTGTGTGCATAAACTCACAACCATAGTCCATTCACATTAACGAGTATCTATAGACAGTAGATGACTTTTGACACAATCTTTCCAATGACACCACTTATACCGTCACGACTAAAATACTGAATTAATATACTGTTAATTTTTCCTGCCTTTGATTAGATATTAGTTTTGTTCCACCTTGTGATAACTCTCCTTAAAAAAGCTTTTTGACATTCTAATACATTAAACAATATTACATGTTAAAATGATGTGGGAAATTTAATTATTTAAAGGCCAATATTTTTCAAGTACGATATAGCAAATAGAAAAATGTACAGTAATCACCTCCACCAGTAATAATATATATTGATAGCAGGCTCAAAATCTAAACCAAAAAAAGGAGGGAGTTAATCATTGAGTTTTTTTAATCAAAAAAAAAAAAACAGATCTGATGGTATTCTATCTTAATTTTCACAAGTGTATCCTATTCTACCATACCTCACTCAGGCTGATTCTTTCTACTAAAAGCGTTTTTAATTATTAATAGCAATTAATTTTTAAACATGTTAAACACCGAACTTTTCAATCATCACTATTAAAAATAGAAAAAAAAAACTGTTCTTCAATATTGTAGCTCCTTTTCATGCCTTTTAGGATTCAAGTGGATAGTTGACTTCACAATTTCAAAAATGTACCTTTAAAGGTTTAACATCGTTTTGATGTGACATTATACATTCATAATTACAACCGTTAAAAGTGTGGGGGGATATACTTTCAGCTAAGACGGCCACTACCATGCAATAACCAAGCCCCGAAACCCCCATCCCAAAAGCATATAATTTGAGGTGTTAAAAATCTTTTTTCTCTAAGTGGCACACGTATATTATTTTTTTAAAACGCTTTCAATCTAAATATACTGGGCCTACACATATCGTATCGGCAAAAATATTTAGGAGCCCCCCTTTTATTCCATGAACAGGGAAAAACTTCATTAAATTTTAATATAAGATGTCATAATCATACTTAATCATAATGAACCATGTGAACGTACAAACAGTTTTTGTTTCCTATCCTGCATCGCTCTGCAGGCGCTTTATTTCATTGGTCAATTTCCCGAGGCGCCATTTTTGGAGGATCGAGAAGGACGAAGAAGAAGGTGTAAGCAGCTGGTAAATTTGAAAAGTTAATGATGTTTTCACCACCCAATGTCTTTGAGACTGTGATAAATGCAATAAACAACAACCAAGGATTAGAGTACGTATATTTTTGTTAATTTTTTACGGTAAATAATTGTAATATTTGGCAACAACAAATCTTCACTAACGGAGACAACTTTTGTTCTGACGCCATTTTGAAAAGTTGAATATCTAAAATTCTTAGTCTTTAGTACATATATTGCAAGAAATAAAAGGGAAATTTGAGTGATATAACATACTTATTTACTTCCATGCAATAGATAGACAATGTAGGCCCCAAATCATCGTACATGTGTTCTATGCTGTATGTTGTACAATGGCGACTTTTCGCCTTTTAATAAAATGAATACTGAATATAATAGTTCTCTCTCTGTGTATAAATGAGTTCTTTCAAAGCGGAATTTCTTTTTTTATTTTTATCCCCTCTATTTATTCGGATGATAATATCAATACCGAGCACGGTTTTGTAGTTAAATACATACTAAAGTACATCCGGTTTGAATTCACATGTGTTCTCGGATAGCCAACTGTTTTGATTTTTTTGAACATATGACAAGGTATAACCGTATAAATAAGATATTTTTGTTTCAAAACTATGAAAAAGCATCATTATTTTACAAAAAGTGTAGTCAATCGCAACTATCCGATTATTCATGAAGGATATCATTATCAGAACAGTTGAAAAAGATTGTAGCTTAGCATAACCCTTAATCATATGCATGAGGATGATATGGAGGAAAACATACATTAAAAAAGTGGATATAGGCGAAAGCCTTTCCACTTCGCTGAAGATAATAGGTTTGTATATTGAAATAGTTTACTGACAAAAGAAAAATTTTCTAATGTCTGACCTGCTGAGATGAAGATGTTAAAAAAGAAAAGCCTACATAATGAATTAATATTGATAGTATATCAAGAAATGCAAATGAATCATCAGCTTGAATTATCAGTTATTTCACAATTATTGACCGGTGTAGGCCAACATGAAGTTATAAGGACCTATGTCAAGTGATATTGACCCACGGCATAGAAAGAAAATAGGAACCAAGCATGAGAGGTCATGTCAATATCACTTGACATGGGTTCCTATATAAACCACATTTTGACTAATACAATGACGGTGCAACTGTTTTGGCGAGCGCAGATATATATTTTGTTATAATTTAGATCGGGCTCATCAAACTGCACGTGACATTTGGTTCGTCTAGACTCTGATGTCACATGACTTCGTATGTAAGTAACATTTCAAAAAAGAAGCCTGAGCAGTGCTGAAAGTAAATGAAGAACATTTTGTTTATTATTTATCTTCAATGTTTATCCATTAAATCAGGGCATGTTTACTTTAAGTTGATCTTCTGCTGCTATTCTCGCAAGAACGTAGCTTTAACAAGTGATGCATTGTGGATCCAAATTACTGCATCAAAAAATATCATCAAATAATATAATTTAGTTTTTACTCTGATCTCTCATTGGTTGATTACCAAAAAGGAATGCAAATTATTTCTTAATAACCTGGTTTGGTATGGGGACACACCCCCTTGACAACCAGCTGAATCATCTGTATCCATACAATCCCCCCCCCATTTCCAGTCCTTGGAATTCATGGGAAATTCAAGATTTAATAAATGTAGCTTTAACTTCAAACAGTAGCTCGATCTTACCTCGTGTACACAAACATCATGGCTGCTAGATCTGTATATCCGTTATTACCTCCCCTTGTTTCATATCACTTCCGTTACTAGGGATGTATTATTGAGCGGCAAATTTGAACTCGTAAAAGGTAACACAATTTTACACCCACAATTGTTTAATTATTTTAAAATTAAATTATAAGGAATGACTCTAATTCTTGGCCAAATTATTCGATGATAACCTGGTTTGGGTCAGTTTACGCTCTTTCATAATCTGCTTCGCGGATTATAAAGCGTAAACTGACCCAAACCAGGTTATCATCGAATAATTTGGCCAAGAATTAGAGTCATTCCTTAAATGAATGTGCGGTAGTCCAAATTTTCTCTTCGCACAGGCGTTGCTTTAAGAGCTCGCAGCTTTTTTGAATTTTGTTGCGCCGGATGCAATAATCACGCTTAGTGTTGGACAAATGCATCTTGTTTACATCTGAAAAAGGTGATTTATAAGATTCCTACTTTATTTTTTATTTTGATTTAATAGTTTGTAAATATATTTTTGATTATCAAAAAAAGTCAAAATTAACAAATTGAAAATTTGATAAACAATTCATGTTTTAAGAAGGGGTACATTGGCCACTTTTGTTGCCTAGAGGAGATGCATCCAATTTCAATATTGCATGTTGAGCTATACCCGGTGATTTATCAGTTTTAAGTGAATTTGTTTAAGACAGAAACCTATAAAATAAGCATTTCAGACCAAAACGGGGCTTCAAATGGATGTTGTGACAGTGACAACATAGAGAGTCCCCTAAGATTGTGGTGTGTTTTGTTTCTTTTTTTTGTGTTCAGTTTGTTATATTTGAGTTTTTATATATTTTAGAGGCATTCATCAATGTCATTACTAATGACAAACAGGAGAAACGGAGACAGGAGATGGAAAGACTGATCTTCACAGACAGCAGTCAAAACAAAGCAAAAGAAAGCATTCAGTAAGTCTAATTTACTAAAATCCTATATGAAAAAGTGATCTTTTGGGATTTATATTTAAATTAATTTGCCTATATTTTAAAGATATTTGTTAATTTACAATCTTCTTTCATCATGTATAGCAGGGTTGTAGAGGAATTAAATATTCTTTGAAATTTATGATATTTTGTGTCAATGGGTATTTCTACAAAACTAAGGTCACATAGTTTATTATCATTTATACTTGTACAGATATGTTTTTAAAAAGTCTGTATGATTAACTATGCGCTTTTTCCCTCAGAAACTGGAAATAAGATAGAAAGCCGTGGAACATCTAGACGAGTCATGGACCCCAACATCTAAAAAGAACTTGACGGAGTGCATTAGGTTGGACATAACTTCAACCGAGAAGACTGATGACAAAGACTCAACAAAGAAGGACAGGCTCCAATTTTCCTGGGAATCAACAAGACAGTGCAAGGGAAAAGAGGCACTGGACAAGGCATATAGACACAAGGTCCTGAAGACCGAATCTGCCAGACGCCAGTTGGTATTTGTAAGGGATGGTAGAGAGGACACAACAACACCTCCTCCTGAGAAGTGTACAGCTTGGGCCATTTCCAGGGACTAATCCTCATAGAGGTAATTAATTTTCTCAGATACTTATTTATTTTTACCTTTCTTAGTAATGTGTAAAAATTTTATAAATTCAAAAAACTTACATTTTAAAGTGAACAAAAAGATCAATACCATTTGAAAAAAAAATATTAAGGATGTGTTATTTTTTGCTTGCAAATACTAAAGTCTGATTATATTGAAACATTTTCTATGGCCTTCTTTTGATAAGTTTTATGATAGTGTATCGTCTCCTTGTATAACAAATTGTGTACTATCATTATAAAAAAAGCTGCAACATCAAACAAAAGTAGGGTAAAATAGACAATGTGACCTCTTTTTGGAAATTATGCCTGTACATCCTTAAATAATTTGTGGATCACATCTTATCTTTGAATCTGAGAGAATCTGTTTTTGGAAATTTAACGTATCATATGTTTTTATAATAACTCACATCCTTATGACCAGAAAACTTGTTTTTTTTTTATGGAGATAAGAATTACTGTACAATCATTTTAATTCATGGGGGGTCAATGTTTGTGGATTAGTAAAATATTACTTCAGCTAAATTTTAAATATTTTTTTATTCCTTGTAGGTCAAACATGGTTTCAGCTATCAAGAGGATACAAGAAAAAGAACTTTTTAATTCTGTGGTTGTGTATTTCCTGATGTAAATATTGATAGTTGTTTTGGTTTTTTTTATAATGTACATGTAATCAACAGTTCAGGGTATATAGTTTTTGCACTGTTGGTCTGTCTGTCTGTAAAAATGTAAACCAGGGCTAAAGTTTTTGAGTGGATGGGGCGACTGCTTTCACATTCCACAGATGTATTCCAAGATTTACATACAGATGCAATGTTGATGTTTTGACATATCTGTAAAAATTGTGATGCTTTTTCATAGATTTATTTTTTTTATAATACTGCAGTAACTCAACTGAGTCCCTGAATGTCAAAAGTCACTAATTTGGTTTTCAGTATAAAATATTGTATTTTTTTTTTTATAATAGTAACTAAAAGCAAGCCATGATTTTTTTTTATGTTGTACATATACAATGTTGATGCTTTGACATATCTTTAAAATTTGTTATACCTTTTCATAGATTTATTTTGTTTACATAATACTTAAGTACAGCTATTTATAAGAACCAGGCAGAAATGAAAATAAATCTTTTTGGAAATACAGTGGACCCTCATTTATCCGGACGCTCTGGTTTCCCAGTCAATTTGTCCGGATATGTGAAGCATCGGGATATCTGAATCATCAGTTAAACAAGACAGAATAACATTTTAAAATTTCGTTCCGATGAAAAATCGTCCGGATACTGAAGCATCCGGATATCTGGCGTCCGGATATCTGAAGGTCCACTGTATTACTTACATACGACGTCATGTGACATCAGAGTCTAGACGCACCAAATGTCACGTGCAGTTTGATTAACCCGATCTAAATTATAATAAAATATATATCTGCGCTCGCCAAAACAGTCGCACTGTCATTGTATTAGTCAAAATGTGGTTTATATTAGGACCCATGTCAAGTGATATTGACATGACTTCTCATGCTTGGTTCCTACTTTCTTTCTATGCCGTGGGTCAATATCAGTTAAGGATATGTGAACCTGACGTTTTTGAATCCACCGCGCAACTCGAACTGCGGAAGATGGGAACGGTCAATGTCGTGATCATAGAACATATAAGTTTGCTTAAACACAAGTTTAAAGAATTTAACAGCGATAAAATAGTAAAATATGCCAAACAAAATCAACATTGCATGAATTTTATTCATTTTGGCTGTTTGACTGTTCCAACACCGATAATTTACGACATTACTCCCTAGCCGATTTGCGACGCCATGTTTTGTAGAGAAGGACGCAACGATGCATTTGCAAGGAAAAAAAGCAGTTTATACGCCGAAAATAGATTATAAGGTTATATTTAGACGAAAGTATACAGATTGGCGCCGTTCGGTTTCATGTAACAACTGCACAAGTGATGTCACACTCACCCCGAATGCAGTTCCACGATGTAATTCATTGTTTTTCACGTAAGTAAAAGTATAGGCCTAAACTAACAGCAGAATAAACATGCACCAAACACATGGATAACCGGAGTTTACCTGACACCTTATACATTTATTTATTTATTAGGTTGTAATTTATAGCTGTATAGCATCATCGAAATTCAATTTACTCTCTGTTTCCAGCCAGGATCAACAATGATTCGAGTATTAGCCTACAGAAAATTTGCACAATTTTCACAGATATATCCAATAAAAATACACGGTTTTAAAATAGTCTGAAATGTAATTTTCATAAGGTATTTATTGGATTTACTTTTTGTTTACCAGTGATAAATTACCAAATTAGGCAAATACTGAAATAGCAATTCGCTGGACAAGTAACCAAATTACATTATAGACAAATCAGTTTGACATACATATATATATACATGTATTTACACCATCTCTTTGGGTTTTTTATGAAATCCTGACTTACGATAGGTTGGATTCTGTCAAGTTATTAAAGGAGGTAGATTATTTATACCCAGTCAATTGTAAATCAATACAAGGTCGATGTAAAATTCTTTTGGAACAGTTTGAACAAGTCAAATTCACAAGGTTAATATTTTTAGTGTTTGCAGTTGGCAAGGTTAAAGTTATACATGTAAGTAGCGTAAAAAATGAGAGAAACATTTTCTTCTTTACTGAAAACCTATAACACGTACTGTTCAGTTCATCATTTTAGCACGAACACAACATTACAAAACTAACACAACATGATGTCATAATATGTACAATATAAGCATGATGAAGCATGTAGCAGAGAAAAACATTTTATATAAACCACAGATAATACATAAATGTTTCATTGGTGGGGTAAATTCCTTGCATAGTATTTTAGTGACAGAGTGCGGGATGATACCTAGTCAGTAGACTCGGCTCCGCCTTGCCAGGTATAAAATTTACTATGCAGGTATCATCGCGTGCCCTGTCACTAAAACACTATGTAATTTATAGTCTGTGCAGTGCAAAATTTGTCTTATTTTAAAATGATGTACTATTTAAGATATGACATAAATGTGTAAAATGTTGACCAATTTATTCCTTCAAAATTGAATAATTTTGTGACATATTTGGTATTTGAACAGGTATAGAGAAGGAAAAGAATCAACATATGTCAGCAGTTAAAATCCACCTACTCAACTCTAGATAGCTGTTCCTGTGGATCCAGATGAATGAAAAGATCTCTGTGTGTTGCAAACAATAGAATGGGTAGAAGTGAATGAAAAAAATTGTTTTTGAAGATTAAAAAATGAGGGAGTGATCTTCGACATGCATTTGATTCTGATTGTGATTGTGTGAAGGGTGGTTTATTTAGTTTCTTGCCTTGATATGGACAGAATATGAAGTGTCAGATTTTTTTCCCCAAAACACAAGAGACAAATTATGACAGATTATTTTGTTTCATTAAAAATATTATATGTGAGGGGGGGGGGGGCTTTATTGTAAAGAACAATGTACATATTTCAGTGTAAATATTCTAGGTCAGATTAATCCCAATATCTATTTTTAGAATCAAATGGTCCTCCCTGTACATGTAACTTTTAAATATGATAATAGAAAATCCAGTAGTATAACATTTTGAAATTTCAATAGTCTAGTAGTCAATCCTTATAAATTCATGTATCAGTAACTGCAAAGGCTTCAAATTCATAAACTGATTGACAATAGAGTAACAATTCAAGTTTTAAATACCCCTGGTAGATATTACTTATTTACATGTTTACTATATATATCCATACACACCATTAAGACATGAAGTTTTAAACTAAAATGAAATTTATTTTCTAGGCTAAGAATGGTATTGTTGTGTCAAAGCCTGAAATCTGCATGGCACATTTGTTAAAGCAGCTCTCTATTTTCTCAAAGTAAGGAGCACTGTGGAACATGGATTGGAGGCCAGTCCTTTGGATGAGACTGCATAAACTGAGGTCCCCTGCTGCAGTAGATGTTGGCATGAAAAAGATCCCTCACAGCTCAATGGCCATAAGTACCGAGTATAGGTATGAAGTTGCAGCCCTCCACCAGCAAGTGGTAGCGTCTTCATATGAGTGAAAAAAAATTCTTGAGAGGGACATAACACAAAGCAAAGGCTGAAGTATTTGCTTCAGAAAAGACCTACACCTACAGTGATCATTATTTGAACAAAGTATGTGACAAAAAAAAGCTTGCAGTTGAAAGGCAAAGAAAAGAATTCATTATGACAGGAAAGCTAGCTTTTATAGAACACACTGTACATGTAGAAACTTTTGTCAAGGTTAAAAAAATAATTCTGTTTGACAAGAACAAACTTCCCTTTTTTGTGTTTTATTTTTAAATGTTGTCCAATATCTCCATATGTTGTACATTCTAATATTAATTACATTGGCAATTAGATCTGTGCCAAAATATGTCATTGTTATGTTAGTTTTATTGTGTGGCCTTTTTCTAACCTTGTAAACCTTAGTGCATATAGACTATGACATTTTTTTATTATTTCATTTTTAAATTTTTTTTTTAAAAAATATTTATTTAAACATGTTACAGCAAAATTCTATTAGTGCAGACACGGAAATAGCAAATCCATGGATATAGCGAACTTCATTTTAGAACCCCACATATAAAATTTAATGAATTTGTTACATGGATATAGCGAATTGTGGTTATAGCGAAGTAATTTTATAGGTCTTAGTGACTTCATTAAATCGAGTTTTACTATATATATTTAAAATTAAACTGAATAATATCTTTATTGATTTCTTTGGAAATCAACACATACAAATGTGCTTTAAGAGTCAGATTTTGGAAAAAGGTGGGTGGAAATTCAGATTATTTTATCTTTTTTTTAGCTCACCTGAGCCAAAGGCTCAAATGAGCTTTTCTGATCAAAATTTGTCCGTTGTCTGTCGCTGTCGTTGTCTTCGTTGGCGTCGTTGTCGTCGTTGTCGTTGTCGTAAACTTTTCACATTTTCATCTTCTTCTCAAGAACCACTGGGCCAATTTCAACCAAACTTCCTACAAAGTATCCTTGGGTAAAGGGGATTCCAGTTTGTTCAAATGGAGGGCCACGCCCTTTTCCAAGGGGAGATAATAATGAATTAGAGAAAAAATAATGGCATTTTTAAAAAATCTTCTTCTCAAGAACCACTGGGCCAGAAAAGATGAAGATCATATGGAATCATCCTCAAGTAGTGTACATTCAAGTTTGTACAAATCATGACCCCCAGGGGTAGGGTGGGGCCAAAATGGCCGATCAAAATTTTACATAGGAATGTATAGGAAAAATCTTTACAAATCTTCTTCTCAAGAACCACTGGGCCAGGAAAGATGAA